>PVHP010032891.1:0-12365 GCA_004024765.1 Zapus hudsonius | reverse complement strand
TTTACAAGTAGAATGATGCAGACAGAGTATGGGTGTGCCAGGACTTCAGCCACTAAAAAGGAACTCCACCTTGTGGCATGTGTCACCTTGTACATCTGGCTTCACATGGGCACTGGGTAATCAAACCCAGGTCGTTAGTTTTGCAGGCAAGCACCATAATCGCTGGGCCATCTCTCCAGCCCTTCCATCCTTTTTTTGTTGTTGCTTTTGTTTGTTTGTTTGTTTATATGTTTTTGAAGGTAGGGTCTCACTCTTGCCCAGGCTGACCTGCAACTCACTCTGTAGTCTCAGGCTGGTCTTGAATTTAAAGCAATCCTCCTACCTCTGCCTCCCTAGTGCTGGGATTAAAGGTGTCTGCCACTATGTCTGGCTTTATCCATTTTATAATTGCTGGTCTTTGGTCCATGCAGTCACTTCAAGTATTAGCTCTTAGTGGGCTGACTCACTCAGCCTGATTACCCATAATCTAACTGTAGCCTTATAGAGGTGTTGGAACACATATCTTTTATACAGAGATGCTTGTTAGAATCTGATAGTCAACTTTCCATTTTCTGTAACAAAGTTTATAAAGAGAAAAACTTAGCTTTGGCTCAGTTTGTCAGGTTAGATTCTATGGTAAACTGTCCCCATTACTTTTGATCCCTCATGACAGAGGACTAGGCAAGGCAGAACTACTCACCTCATGGTCAGGAAGCGAAAAGGGAGATGAGACCAGGCTTCCATAGTTCTCTTCGAGGGCATGTTCCCAGTGATCTAAGAACCTCCCACTAGGTGCCATCTCTTAAAAATTGCCTCCTAGTAGTGCCAAGTGTCTACCACCATGCCTGGCATTATATGCTTATGCAGTAGGGTTTAATGCTTAGATTTGGAACTTCTATAGGGCTGTACAATTGGATTTCTGTAAATGCTTTGTTATTACTCAATGAAAAAGAGATTTAAGCCAGGCATGGTGGTACGTACCTTTAATCCCAGCACTTGGGAGGCAGAGGTAGGAGTACGGCCTTGAGTTCGGGGCCAGGCTGAGACTACATAGTGAATTCCAGGTCAACCTGGGCTATAGTGAGACCCTACCTCAAAACCATCCCCCTCCAAAAAAATAAATAAGAGATTGACATGCAGTTGTAGTTATATGTAAAATTTGGTGTTTTTTTTCAAGGTAGGGTCTCACTCTGGCCCAGGCTCACCTGTAATTTACTCTTTAGTCCCAGACTAGCCTCAAACTCATGACAATCTTCCTACCTCTGCCTTCTGAGTGGTACTAGGATTATAGGCATGCGCCATCAATCCTGGTTTTCTTTTGGTTTTTTGAGGTAGGGTCTCACTCTAGCCCAGGCTGACCTGGAATTCACTAGGTAGTCTCAGGATGGTCTTGAACTATGGGTGATCCCCCTACCTCTTTAGTGTTGGGTTTAAAGGTGTGCACCACCAACCATCATGCCCAGCTTTTTCATTTATTTTTCTTTCAGACATTCTCATGTAGCCAGCGCAGGCTGGCCTCAAACTCACTATTTAGCCAAGATTGGACTTGCGCTCCTAATCCTCTTGCCCTCTGCTATCAAGTCCTGGGATACCTAGCCACGGTCACTGACTTTCTCTCCTTTATGCCCAGGCTCAAAGCTGAAGGAAGTCTTTGACAAGATCCACTGCCTGCTCTCTGGAAAGCCTGTCCAGTCTGGTGGCCGCTCTGTGTCTGTCACACTTAACTCACAGGGGCTAGACTTTGTCCAGTATAAACTGGCAGAGAAATTTGTGGTAAGAAACTTCATTGTCTTGAAAACACTATATGGGAAGAGGCTGGTGGACACTGTTGAATCTCTCTCTGATGTGAGTTTAAACATATGCCTATCACTGTGTTCTCAGAAACAAGGTGAAGAGGAAGTGGCCTCTCACCATGAAGCAGCATTCCCCATTGCAGTGGTGGCGTCTGGGATCTGGGAGCTCCACCCCAGAGTGGGAGACCTCATCCTTGCTCATCTCCACAAGAAGTGTCCCTACTCCGTTCCTTTATACCCAGCTTTCAAGGAAGGGATGGCTTTGGAAGACTATCAGCGGTGAAATTGTCTTCTCCTTACTTACTGTCCTTGGGGAGTTTACTAGAATATAAATAAAATTGGAATTTGTTTTCCCTCCTTCTTACAGAACCTCTTATATACCTTGAATGTTCTGTCAAAAATAATGTCTTGGGGCTGAAGAGATGGCTTAGCCAGTAAGGCGTTTGCCTACAATGCAGAAGGACCTGAGTTCAGTTCCCCAGTGCCCATATAAAGCCAGAGGGCACATGTGTCTGGAGTTGATTTGCAGTGGCTGGAGGCCCCATAGTGCCCATTCTTGCGCTCTCGCTCTCTCTCGCGCTCTCTCTCTCTCTCTCTCTCTCTCTCTCTCTCTCTCTCTCTCTCGTCATAAATAAATAAAATATCTTTTAAAAAAAAATAATGTCTTACGCTCCATGTGGTGGTACATGCCTGTAGTTCCAGGACTTGGGAAGCTGAAGCAGGAAGATTGCCAGTTTGAGGCTAGCATAGACTAGATAACAAGACCCTGTCTCAAAAAAATAATTGTGGTGGTTATTGCTACAATCCCAAAACATGGGCAGTTGAGGTAGGAAAGTCACTGAATTCCAGGTCAGCCTGGACAACATAGTGAGTTCTAGGTCAATGGACTGGCAAGATGGCTCATCTTGGGCTAGAGTGAGACCTTGCCTCGAAAAACATTAACAAGGCCAGGAATGGTGGTGCATTTCTTCCTGATATTACATAATAAATTCCAGGTCAGCCTGGGCTAGAGCAAGATCCTACCTCAAGAAAAAAAACAGCAAAAACAAACCAAGGGCTGGAGAGATGGCTCTGGTTAAAGACACTTGCTTGAAAAGCCTAAAGGCCTGGGTTCATTTCCCAATACCCACGTAAAGCCAGATGTTCAAAGTGTATTCCCAGTCAATCTGGGAATAGAATGAAACCCTGCCTCAAAAAAAGGAAGATAGGGGCTAGAGAGATGGCTCAGCAGTTAAGGCACTTGCCTCCAGTGCCTAAGGCCCTGGGTTCAATTCCCCAGGTCCCACATAAACCAGACCCACAAGGTGGTGGCCCTGGTGTTTCTCTCTCTCTCTCTCTCTCTCTCTCTCTCTCTCTCTCTCTCTCTCTCTCTCTCTCTCTCTCTCTCTCTGCTTGAAAATGAATAAATAAAATATTTTTAAAAAAAAGGAAGATAGGGATTTTACCAACAAAGCCTAATGACTTGGGTTCAATTCTATAGTAGGCCTTCTGAGTACTGCAAATGAACTCCAGATACATAAACCACTTTGTCCATCTGGCTTTACATGGGTAACAGGGAATTGAACCTGGATTGTTAAGCATTGCAGGCAAGTACCTTAACCACTGAGCTCTCTTTCAACCCTAAACTTATATTTTTGTTTGCTTTTTCTAGATAAGGTCTCACTTTAACCCAAGCTGACATGTAGTGAATTCTCAGGCTGGCCCTCCTACCTCAACCTCCCAAGTGCTGGGATTAATGGCCTATGCCACCACACCTGGCATGAATTTAAAAAATTTTTTTTTTTTTTTAGTTTTTCGAGGTAGGGTCTCACTCTACTCCAGGCTGACCTGGAATTCACTATGCAGTCTCAGGGTGGCCTTGAACTCATGGTGATCCTCCTACCTCTGCCTCCCAAGTGCTGGGATTAAAGGCGTGTGCCACCACGCCCGGCATACATTTTTTAAAAATAGATTTAAAAAAAAATTTTTTTTGAGGTAGGGTTTTGCTCTAGCCCAGACTGACTTGGAATTCACTATGTAGTCTCAGTCTGGGTTAGAACTCACAGTGATCCTCCTTCCCTGGCCTCTTGAATACTGGGTTTAAAGTACCACCACATCCAGCTAAAAAAATATATATTTTGATTATTTATTTGCAATGAGAAGGAGAGAAAAAGAATTGGGCATGCCAAGGTCTCCTATTACTGCAACCGAACTCCAGATGCATGTGCCACTCTATGCATCTGGCTTTACGTGCTCATTAGGGACTGAACCCAGTGCTCAAGTATTGCAAGCAAGTACTTATAACCACTGAGCCACCTCTCCAGCCCATAATCATAAATTTGATGTAGTAATAGTACTGTAGTGATACTATTTTCACCACTAAAATGAAATCTCCTTTTGGTCTTGTCACATTAAATTTTATCTCCACATAGGATGCTTGGCTACCAAGTGGAGGGTTCTAAGGTGGAACAGCAGGACAACTTTTTAAAACGAATGTCTGGGATGATCCGCCTCTATGCTGCCATCATCCAGCTCCGATGGCCATATGGAAACCGGCAGTCGGTAGGTAGAAAAGGCTAACTGTCAATGAGGAAAGATGAGACTGCTGTCTGTGCTAGTGTTCCCGTTCACAACAAATACTGGTCTGTGTGTTAGTGAGCTTGCTTTTACTATAATGAAATGCCTCTGATAAACAATTTACAAGGTAGGGTCTCACTCTAGCCCAGGCTAACCTAGAGCTCTCTCTGTAGTTCCAGGCTGGCTTCAAATTCATAACAATCCTCCTACTTCTGCCTCCAAAGTGCTGGGTTAAAGGTGTCCCATCACCTCCACTGGATTTTTTTATTTTTGGGGCTAATCTAGAATCCAGGCTGACCTGCCTCGTTCTGGGATTAAAGGCAGTGAGCTCCCACATCCACCACCAAAACATTTTTTTGTTTGTTTGTTTGCTTTTTTTCCAGATAGGGTCTCCCTCTAGTCCAGGCTGACCTAGAATTCACTATGTAGTCTCAGGCTGGCCTTGAACTCATGGCAATCCTCCTACCTCTGCCTCCCAAGTGCTGGGATTAAAGGCGTGCGCCACCACGCCCAGCTAAAACATTTTTTTTAAAATATATTTTATTTATTCATTTTCAAGCAGAGAGATACAGAGAGAGAGGGGGGGGGGCACCAGGGCTACCACCTTGTGGGTCTGGCATATGTGGGTACTGGGGAATTGAACCAGGGGCCTTAGCCACTAGAGGCAAGTGCCTTAACCGCTAAGCCATCTCTCCAGCCCTAAAACATTTTCAAGAGGTTAATTCTTTTGTTTTGTTTTGTTTTTCGAGGGAGGGTCTCACTCTAGCCCTGGCTGACCTGGAATTCACTCTGTAGTCTCAGGGTGGCCTCGAACTCACGGCGATCCTCCTACCTCTGCCTCCTGAGTGCTGGGATTAAAGACTGTGCCACCACACCCAGCAAGAGGTTAATTTTGACTAATCATCACTTGGCCTGGTTGTTGGACTGATGGTTGGGCAGAACATCATGATAGAACAAAGCTACTCCTGAAGCCTAGAAGTGAAAAGCAAAACTGGAAGGGTTGGGGTGCCAATACATCCTTTTCCAGTATATCCCCAATGATATAACTTTCATCTGGGCCCTACCCCCTACTAGTGCCATAGCCTGGAGCACTTCTAAACTTAACCTCAGAGACTCAATATAGTGTAACAATACGGTAAAACATATGTAGTTTCATGTGTATTTTTTTAGAAAGATGTTGATTCTTAGGGAACCTTTTTTTTTAAAACTCAACAAAAAGTTCAATGGAGGGCCAGGTGTGATGATGTATACCTTTAATCCCAGCACTCAGTAGCCCAAGGTAAGGAGAATCTTCATGAGTTGGGAGGCCAGCCTGAGACTACATAGTGAATTTCAGGTCAGCCTGGTCTAGAATGAGACTCTACCTTGAAAAAAACAAAAAGAAAAGTGAGGGCTGGAGAGATGGCTAAGCGGTTAAGGCAGTTGCCTTCAAAGCCTAATGACCCAGGTTCAAGTCCTCAGTTCCTGAGTAAAGCCAGATGCACAAAATGGCACATGTATCTAGAGTGTGTTTGTAGAGGCTAGAGGCCCTGGCATACCCATTCTCTCTCTCTCTATCTCCTCTCTGTCTCTCTCCGCTTGCAAATAAATAAAATCAAAGAAAGCAGGAAGGAGGAAAAGAAAGAAGGGAGCCGGTGCTTAGCTCCTTTGCTTGAGTTCTTTCTGCCCTGTGGCATATGATCTTAGGGTTCATGTTCACTTGGTAATGGCTAAATGATAACATGGAGTATTGCTCTGAATAAAATAAGATCAAATCATAACCAAGCTTCTTTTCCCAGGCTCACCCTCATGGCTTAAATCATGGCTGGCGCTGGTTGGCACAAATCTTAAACATGGAGCCTCTGTCAGATGTGACAGCTACACTCTTATTTGATTTCCTGGAGGTATGTAATTCAGTCACCACACAAGAGAAAGCCAGCAGTTGAAATGGCCCCAGCAGTATAGGGGAAGCAATATACAGTGAAACCTAGGGACTAGGAGTTGGCTCAGTCAGTAATGTGCTTACCTTGCAACATGATAACCTTGAGTTTGATCCCCAGTGACCACAAAAAATGGCATGTACCTGTAATTGTAGTGCTGAAGAAGCAGATAGCTTGATCCCTGGAGCTTGCTGGCCCAGCCAATCTACCTACTTGGTGAGCTCCAGGCCAGTGAGAGATCTTGTCTCAAAAAGAGGGAACAGTGAGACATCCAAGGTGGTCTGCTGGCCTCAACACACAGGAAGGAAGAAAGAAAGGGAACATAAGACTGAACAATACTAGGCCACTGACACACATTTTTTTCTTCCTGAACCACAAGATAAGCCTAGCTTTCACTTTTTTAGACCATTGTCTTGCTTTATCTTTATCTCTTCACTTAGGCCAGGATGTATGTTTTTATTTATGATGAACTTTGGAGCCTAACTGAAAAGTGGAATTTATTTTAGGGATATAGGAGGGACTCTCAGAACCAAAGGCAGGCTGTACAGTTTTTCATGAGACCTTGGAATCAGAAACTATAATATCACCAGGCACAAAGACAGTCTCTCTGGGGATCATGTGGTCTTCTCTAAGGCTTCTTTCTATAGGATGTCTCATTCTTGCTCTGTAGGTCAACTTTCCCAGTTTCTCTCTGCATTGTGAGGAAGTTACCATCCTGAACTGTCACTCAGTTTGGTTGGCCCATGTGGAAGGATCAGTATCCCGCCTTTTTATTTATTTATTTCAGAGAGAGACAGAGAGAAAGGTAAACAGAAAGAGTTAGTATAGGTACACAAGGGCCTCTTGCCAGTGCATCTGGCTCTATATGGGCACGAGGGAATGAAACCTAGGCCATAAGACTTTGCAAGCCAGCACCTTTAACTACTGAGCCATCTCCCTGGCCCTTTTCATCCCCTTGTGCCAGGGATGGACCCAAAACCTTGTGCATTCTAGGCAGGTGTTCACCAATGAGCTACACTCTCAGCCCAGAAAGTTGGATTTTTCCATTTATTCCCTAGTTCATTCAGTGTCACTATAGCTAAACTTTTTAGATAGAAGTAATAGACAAAGAGCTGATTATGCTTCTGCAAGTGGATTTTTGTTTTTTGCTTTCACAGTGCTTATCTTTCCCTCTAGGTGTGTGGGAATGCTTTAATGAGGCAGTACCAGGTCCAGTTCTGGAAGATGATACTTCTCATCAAAGAGGACTACTTCCCCAGGTATCACACTGCTTGAGCATTTCTCATCTGAGTCAAAGACACATGGGGGTGTAGTTCAGTGATAGAACACTTCCTAGCATGTTCAGGGGCCTCATTTGATCCCCAGCAGTAGGTTGGGGAAAACACCTGTGTAAAGGATGACATCTTCCTAATCTCATGCTTCCTTTTGATGTTTGTGTAAATGCTGAGTGTCATGACAAGCATTTGCTTAGCATATTCCAAGCCCTGTGTTCAATCCAATGTACCTGTGCGGGCACACAAACACACTAAAAAGATTTCTGCCTTTTTTTGTTTTTGTTTTTTTATTTAATTTTAATTTATTTATTTGTACATATGTGTGTACGTGTTCATACATACATTCCAGGGCCATTTGCTTTTGCAAACCAACACCAGCTGCTTGCACCACTTTCTGCTTCTCACTTAAGTGGGTACCTGGGGAATTGAACTCTGGCCAGCAGGCTTTTCAAGCAAGCACCTTTAACTGGCAAGCCATCTTCCCAACCCCTAGATTTTTTTTTTTTTTTAATATTGTTGTTTGTGTTGGTATTTGTTTTTATGAGGCAGGGTTTCACTATGTGTTCCAGGATGGCCTTGAACTCACATCATTCCTCTTGCTTCAGTCTTCCAACTGCTGAGATTGGGGCATGAGTCAATGAGTCACCATGCTCAGCATTTTTTGCTGGTTCCCCACCTCCCTCCAGGTAATTCTAGCCCAGGCTGACCTGGAACTCACTACATAGTCTCACAGTGATCCACCTATGATTAGTGCTATGATTATGATTAGAGAGCTGTGATTAAAGGCATGCTATTGTTTTTTGAGAGAATCTCATGTTGCACAGACTGGCCTTGAACTCACTATTTTATTGAAGATGACCCTCTCACCTTCACCTCCCAAGTGCTAGGATTACAGGCATGTGCCACTACACCTGGCTCTGACATTTTTAACTTTTTGTTGTTGTTGTTGTTGTTTTTGTTTTTTCAAGGTAGGGTCTTGCTCTAGTCCAGGCTGACCTGGAATTCACTATGTAGTCTCAGGGTGACCTCGAACTCATGGCGATCCTCTTACCTCCGCCTCCCAAGTGCTGGGATTAAAGGAGTATGCCACCATACCGGGGTTCATTAACTTTCTTTTCCAGACTTCCCCTGGTATGCTTATGACATGTAGTCATGAAATGAACCAAGGAATCATGTTCCTCATTAAATCAGTAGAAGAAACTGAGTTCTCCACTAGTCTGCTTAACTCTGGTGTGGAATTCACCCATTCACCTCTAAGTACCCTTCCCTTCTCAACTCATTGGTATTGCAAGTAGAGGGAAGGGCCTTGGCAAAACCCAGCCCATCAGACGACCTCAGAAAGCAGCATTGTCCTTAGCCAAGAAGTGTCAAAAGTGTACCTCACACCTCTTCAAATGATAGGGATGCTTCACAGCTGAAGTTAACAAGTCTTTCCCCACCCCTCCCTATAGAATTGAAGCCATCACAAGCTCAGGACAGATGGGTTCTTTCATTCGTCTGAAGCAATTCCTGGAGGTAAGATGTCCTTCTCCCAGCATGTCTTGGATACACCTGTGTCTGGTAATCTCTGGGATTCCAAACTCTAATTGCAATTTCTTCCTCCTAGTTTTTTCATACTCTATGCTTTTTTTAATATATTTTATTTATTCATTTTCAAGCCCAGAGAGAGAGAGAGAGAGCACCAGGGCTACCACCTTGTGGGTCTGGCATATGTGGGTCCTGGGGAATTGAACGGGGGGCCTTAGGCACTAGAGGCAAGTGCCTTAACCGCTGAGCCATCTCTCCAGCCCACACTCTGTGTTTTGTTCATATTTCCTCCTTGCCCTTTACAGTATGGGGTGGCTTTCCATCTTCCTATACATCATTCTCCATACTGCCTGGGAGGCAGCTCTCATAAAGGTAAATGAAATATATTTAAAGAATTTTTCACCAAGTTTTTTTTCTTCATGTTGACTAATTTTTTTTTTTCTCTCAATCTCAGGTACAGGGAATTTGTAAGGGCTCATCCTCTGTTTCCAAGTACCGCACATTTTTCTATTGTTTGAAATATTTTTATTTATTTGCAAGGAGAGAGAATGAGTATGTGCTCACCAGGGCCTCTTGCCACCACAAATGGGGAATTGAACCTGAGCCAGCAAGCTTTGCAAGCAAGCGCCTTTAATTGCTGAATCATCTCATTCCTTCTTTTTTTTTTTTTTTTTTTTTTTTTTTTTTTTTTTTTGGTTTTTCGAGGTCGGGTCTCGCTCTAGCCCAGGCTGACCTGGAATTCACTCTGTAGTCTCAGGGTGGCCTCGAACTCATGCCAATCCTCCTACCTCTGCCTCCCGAGTGCTGGGATTAAAGGCGTGCGCCACCACGCCCGGCACCTTCTTTTTTTAATATTTTCATTATTTATTTGCAAGGGGAGAGAGAGAATGGGTGTGCCAGGGCCTTCTGCCACTACAAACTCCAGACACATGTATTACTTTGTGTATCTGGGTTTATGTGGATAGTGGCTGGCAGGCATTGCAAGCAAGTACCTTCAACCACTGAGCCATCTCTCTGCCCCCTCTTTATTTCATTTATTTATTTATTTATTTATTTATTTATTTATTTATTTATTTATTTATTTATTTATTTATTTATTTATTTTGAGATAGGGTCTCACTGCAGCCTAGACTGACCTGGAATTCTCTATGTAGTCTCAGAGTGGCCTCAAACTCATCCAATCCTCCTACCTCTATCTCCCAAGTGCTGGGATTAAAGGTGTCCACCACCTTGCCTGGCTTTTATTTTATTTTTTTGAGGCAGGGTCTCACTCTAATCCAGGCTGACCTGCCTTGTGCTGGGATTAAAGGCATGAGCCCCCACACCTACCACCAAAACATTTAAGAGGTTAATTTTGACTAATTATTTAGAACTCTGCCAAGACATCCCACTGACTCAGCCAGGAGCCCAGTTATAAAAGCAGTGATGGTGACAGGTGCAACAAGTCTTTGGAAACAAGGGTGAGCTGGACATGATAGCAGCACCTTACACCAATCCTTCAGTTTATATCTGCAGGCTTTTCCTCTCATGTCCACTTCTCCACAGGACTTGAAAGGTCTTTTCATAGAGGTTATCCAAAGTGTTAAATGTTAGAATTAGTTATATCAGAAACTCAAGCTAGCCAGGCATGGTAGTACACACCTTTAATCCCAGCACTCAGGAGTCTGAGGTAGGAGGATTACCAATGAGTTCAAGGTCAACCTGGACTACAGAGTGAGTTCCAGGTCAGTCAGGGTAGGAGTGAGACCCTGCCTCAAAGAATGAATGAAAGGAAAGAAGGAAGGAAAGGAACTCATCTTGTGTTCTTCATCTTTCCCTGGCTAGAAATGTTTGCAACAAAGGGAGGTTCCTGTCCCCAGAGGCTTTTTGCCTTCCTCCTTCTGGCGTTCCTGATCCGTTCATCACCAGCCATCACCGTTATGTTGCAGAGACTAACTGGAAAACTGAAGACATCTATATTTGGACGAAATCATGTCAGATTTGAATATCTGTCAGTGTTTATTTTTATGTATTTGTGCTATGTGACTTAAGATACTTTTCATGGGTCATAAAATTTTGGCAGTTTCTTTGCAGACCCAGCCTTTCTGTGTTTGCAAATTACAGGAAGAGGTGTTCAGTGCTCAGATGCTTCCTTTGTAGTAGCTTTTCCTTTGTCTCTAGTACCTTTCAGAAAGTTGGTGAGACTTTAATCATTTCCCTCAGACCTGGAGCGAGCCCACCATTTTTACTTCTAGCACCTACCCCACCCCTTTCTGCATGCATTCCCAGAAACAGATTCCCTTTTAAAATATCATGTAATAGTTGAAGCCAAATCCTGCCACACACGTCTGGATTGTGGTGATTTTATAAGCACTTACAAATGTAGAAGGCATGTATGATGTAGGCATGGATTGCAACCCAGAGTGTGTCAGGGAGCTGAGTGTCTGAATTAGGCCTGAAAACTATTGTCTTTGTCCCTCTTAATTTTTTTTTCCAATATCTTATTGCTTTTTATTTCATGTCTCTCTTACCCCTGTGTGACTGGTAATGCATGCATATAAATGAGGATCTTTTGTTGTTTTTCAGTCTAAATTAAGATGGGCTGAGATATGGCTTGCAACATTATATGAGCTGAGCATCCATAAGCAGTGAATTTTGGTTAAAGGTGCTACAAAGGAATACTCAGATAAAAGTTGATGTTTGTTTTATCTAAGGACTGATTCTATTTGCATTGCAGAGACAGCAGTCAGATCTGCTCTGCACTAAGTGCCTTGGGGGTAGGGTGTTCACTCATAAGTAACCTGAAGCAACCCCCTTGAATTAATTGTTGACTGTAGTGCCAAAAATCAGTAATAAACTTGACTTTTTAAAAACCCCACTGCTGACTTACAGTTGATTCAGCATGATCAATTTCCTGTTCTGGAGCTGTGTAAATCATTACAGGTATGGCATTATTCAAGTCTAGGTAAGGAGTGATATATTTCTTCCCATTTTGTCAGCTTCACCTTGGGATAACTGCTTTTGTATCATTCCTTTCTTTTAGAATTATGTGCCAGTTACTGCAAGAGATGCAAGGGGTTGAGGGTATAACTTAGTAATTAAGCATTTACCTATCATGTATAAGACCCTGATATTCAGCCCCAGTGCTCCTCCCAGAAAAAGAGATGCAAGAATAAAACTAAACATAGTTGCCGGGTGTGGTGGCACACGCCTTTAATCCCAGCAGAGGTAGGAGGATCACCATGAGTTTGAGGCCACCCTGAGACTACATAGTGATTTCCAGGTCAGCCTGGGCTAGAGTGAGACCTCGAAAAACCAAAAAAAAAAAAAAAAAGAAA
>PVHP010032890.1:0-20022 GCA_004024765.1 Zapus hudsonius | reverse complement strand
TCTTTCTTTCTTTCTTTCTTTTTTCGAGGTAAGGTCTCGCTCTAGTCCAGGCTGACCTGGAATTCACTATGTGGTCTCAGGGTGGCCTTGAACTCACGGCAATCCTCCTACCTCTGCCTCCCGAGTGCTGGGATTAAAGGCGTGCGCCACCACGCCCGGCTTTACATTTCTTATATTTCTAAAATCAGTACCAGGCAGGTGACCCTGCCAAATTTGTTAATCCAAGAGGAATAAACCTGACTTTGAGGAACAAGAAACTCCTTCAACATTCTTTCCTCCCCCCCCCCCCCAGGTAGGGTCTCACTCTACCTGACTTGGGACTCACTCTGTAGTCCCAGGTTGGCCTTGAATTTACAGAACGTGCTGGGATTAAAGGTATGCACCACCACTTTTATTTTATTTTAAATATTTATTTGCAAGCAGAGACAGAGAAACAATACTATATGTATGCAACACAAATCTAACTCTCTCTCTCTCTCTATATATATATATATATATATCTATATCTCTATATCTATATCTATATATATATATATAGAGAGAGAGAGAGAGAGAGAGAGAGTTAGAGAGAGAATGGGGGTGTGCCAAGGTCTCTAGCCTCTGCAAACAAACTCCAGATGCATGCTCCATTTTGTACTTCTGGTTTTACTTGAGTACTGGGAAATCGAACCTGGGTTGTTAGGCTTTTCAGGCAAGCAACTTAACTGCTGAACCATCTCTCCAGCTCCCCCGCCACTTTTAAATTCAACTTTGCTTAAATTCTCAGAACATGGGTAAGAATGTAGTCAGCCTCTTCATAGGAGCTGCCTGTAGCCCAGTTCCCAACAAAGTCTTTTCTCCATTCTGAAACCTCATAGGCTGAGCCGCCACAATCCACACATCTCTTTGCATTTTGGTCTTCCCAACTCTCATCAGAATGCCTCATTAAGTTCTTCTGATAACAATGTAAAACTTTTCTGTGTCACAGTTCCAAATCCTTCTACATTCCTCCCGCAAAGCAGTTCCAAAAACTAAAAACCACACAATCAAGTTCATCCCAACAATGGCCACATTTTTCAGTACTGTTTTTTTTTTGTAGCAGTTACTTTCTTGTTGCTGGGACAGAAATCCCAATCAGAAGCAGCTTATGGAAGGAAAGGGTTCATCTTGGTTTGGCATTTTGAGAGAACATTTCATTACGTCGGGGAAAGCATAAAAGGAGGAACCAGCCAGGCAGGCACGACATCTCCACAGCGCAAGAAAGATGTAATCTGGCTTGGAGCTGAGCTATATTATCCCAAAGACCACCCCCCCCCAGTGACACACCTGCTCCAGCAAGCTCCACCTCCCAAAGACCCCACAACTTTCCCAAATTGCCACAAGCTGGGGATCAAGTATTCCAAACACATGGGCCAATGGGGGACATTGAATTCAAACCACCACAGCCGGGCACTCTCAAGCCTCCACACCTCCTGGTGTCTGCCCTGGCTATGGCCTCCTGGTCAATGAGCTTCTTTCTGCCTGAGCCCAACTGATCATCAACAGTTGTCACTCTTCTTCCTTTGGCCAGGACCCTTCCAATGGCCCATTAGGAGGTGAGGACCTGTGCTGGTCCACTCTGACAGATCTTTCAGCCCCTTGAGGTGCCTGGGATGTTGACAGTGGGTGTCTAAGCTGTGTCACGAGATTACACTCCCCCTGGGCTGCTATTGACCTTTAATGACTGTCCCAGGGCAAGTTGATGGAGTCTGAGGTCCTTGTTCCATTGGGTCACCTGTGCTGAGTCAAGCATATGACCAGCAGCTCCATGTGGCCCTGATACTGGGACTCAAAGCTGGAAGCCTACTGCTTCCGATTTGTCACACTTGGCCTCAAGGCTGTGTGACCTCTGCACTGACCTGTCACACTCAGCGTCTGGCCACAGGTGCTGTGAAGTTGGGACTACCACAACCAGTTCAATTCAGAGAGGTTGGTGAGACCTTGCTCAAGTATATGCAATGAGTGTGACCAAGTTGGTATCAGAATGAGGGTATCCCAGGCTTCCAGTTCCTGTTCTTCTTCTCCTCCTACCACTGTACCAGGGGCTGGTAGGGAGAGGAGAGATGGGTGTCACTGTGGTTCATGCTGGGTCATGATTATCTCTCCACTTTGAGTCCACACCTAGGAAGCAGGGAGAACACAAGCTGAGCAGCCCATGTCTTTGGGGCTGAGGGATCTGGGAGTAGGCCATAGAGGGGCTTTGATGAGCTCTGAGAGTTAGGGAACACCTATCCTCTCTGGGACCACAGAGGTGAGCACTGGGGTGAAGCCTGAGGAGATCTGAAGCCAGGGGGAGGGGCATCTCCCTTAGCTGCCAAGAGTCATAGGGGCTGTGGGATGCAGGAATGGTGAGAGGAAGGCCAGACAGAACCAAGCTGAAGTCACAGAAGGGCCGGCCAGGAGAGAAGGAGCTTGTGTTCAGAATGGGCCCCACCTCCCGCACTCAACTAGTACCCAGGATCTGGGGAGGAGGGGCAGTGCCTGGCCTTAGAGGCCTTGAGATAGGGGTGGCAGGCCTTACCTTTTGACCAGGACCCCCCCCCCTTTTAGGAAGAACCATCTTAGGTAACTATCCTTGGTCAACACCAAGAGCTCCCACTCCACCCATACCCAGGAGGCCTGGTGGATGGAGCTGGGGTAGCATTGCTTTGGATCAGGTGAGAGGGCTGCAGCTGGTGGAGAGGTGGGAGTTTATTAGCTGGTGGGCTTCTATGCTGTCCCTGAGGCCCTCTCCATTTTGTCCCTTAGCTCTGTGCTGGTGATGGAGCGAGGAAGGGCCTTGGTGGCAGTGGTTAGCTTCTGGAGGGCTCTGACACCCTGAGGTCTGAGAGAATGGAGGCTGTTTAGTCAGTTCTGGCTTCTCTAAGTACGGTGTATGCCCTGAAGCTGGGAATTCCAGGCACCAAGGCCCAGGGTACAGACCTGGCTCAACCCCAAGTGTCAAGAATAGGGACAGAGGAAGTGGGGTGGAGAGAGATGAGCATAGGAAAGAAGAGGCAACCTTGGCATCAAGTCTGCTGTCCAGAGGGAAGCCCACAGTGCTGTTTGGGCTAAGCCAGGACTTTGGGCATCAGGGGCCCTGCACCCTAGGGAGGGTTGTGCTTCTGCAGGGGACCAGATCACACGGAGGATGCTGGAAGGGGGGGCTGTGGGATGCTGTTCCAGGAGCCCTGCTTCTGGCTATTAACCTCTATTTTGCTCACATGGGGGGCTGCCCCAGGCTCAAAGTCTGAGGATGATATATATATCCGTTCACTGGCCCAGCACCTCCTGGGGTCCAAGCATCTCCCCACTCAGCAGTGCCAGCAACTTATTTCCAAGCGCTTATTTTATCCTCGAATCTATCTGGCATTGCCTGAGCCCCTGAGGGTGGGGAGGCAGGCCAGAGTCAGGTGCTCCTGGCATCAGCTTCCTGCTGTCTCCCTGGTGCTTGGGCACCAGTCTGCCAAATTGGTACTAGAAGGAGGCGTTATGTGTATGATGGTCCTAGGAGTCAGATGCTGGAATGCCAGGAACATGATGGCAGGGCTGGCTGAGCAGTGGGCTTGGGAGGGGAGGTTCCGGAGAGCAGCCTTCCTGGCTTTGGGTGGATCATTCTTCAGGGGCGTGGCTGGGGGCGTGTCCAGGAAGGGGCGGGGCTTCATGCAAGGGAGCCATTGAAGGGGCTCAAACAGGAGGGCAGTAAGCAGGTAGAGACATCATTACACTCAAGCAATTAGTCTGGCCTCTTTATTAAGCATCTGCTCTATGCCTGGCCTCAGCCTGTCTTCTATGTCTTATCTCCATCAACCCTTCCTGACACTCCTTTGAAGGGCATTTTCACATGTCGCCATGTCCCAGGCAGACAGTGGGTGACAGCCTGCTTTGCCTGGAGTCTCCTCCTCTTGGCACACTGGCTTGAGGACTAGGGAAGCTCAGGTTTGGTCAGGGATAAGCCCAGGGCTCATGAGGTGCCAAGGACAGCTAGCAGAGAGTGTGGGCAGAGAAGGTGGGTAACTGCCAAGCAGGAGCCCTACCCCAGACCCCCAACCGATGCTCCTAGCACCCCCTGGACACCAGGACCTTGATAAGGGGAGCTCAATTTGGAGACAAAGGCCCAGCTCTGGGGACAAATACTCATAGATCTCGTCCGCTGGCCGGGCAAGGCCCACAAAGGGCCTGAAGAAAGGGCCTCGGGAGGGGCCGTGAATGGGCCTGCGCTGCACATGCCACCGTTGCCCAGGCGACGGCCCTCTCACGGAGAGGTCTGCCGGGCCATTGTCCAGGGCCCGCAGGACGTGTCACACACCAGATGGTCATGTGCTGTCTAGGTCACTTATCGGGGGGACAGAGTGAAGGAATGTGGCCGGCGCTGCAGGCCGGGGCACCATCTGTTCCCTCAGACCATGGGCACCGGGCAGGCATTGAGCGCTCAGGCAGCCGGGCCCAGCCTCCTCTTCGGCTTTAATTAGGTAATTCCATAATTGGTCTTTATTTCAGGTAAATTGCATTTCACACCCGAGAGGGCTGCAATGACCCTTCCAGGACGGAGCACTCAGGCACTCTCTGTACAGTCCATAGATAACAGGGAAGTGAAACCCAACGGGTTGATGGGCAGCCCAAACTCCCATGGAGCCTTGGGCGGCCAGTCTGGGCCATGTGAAGGCTGTGGCTATAGCCAGCAGCAACCCAGAGCTTCAACAAATATTTACCCAACAAGGAAACAACAGCTCCGTCTTCCAGCAATTGTTGCAGAGATTCCCCCCGGGGTACTGTGGCCGGGAAGCCAGAGGCCTGAGCTGCCTTTCCACCTTTCCTCACCAGGCCAGATGCCAAGACCTCCTGGTGGAGACCCCATAAGATATACACACCCCAGGGAGCTCAGTGAAAAAAGGGCCTAGGGTCCTTCCCCTCCCATGAGGGCCTCAGCTGCCACCACGCACCTGGATTCCATGTCCCCACTGCTGGCTACCTGATGCCTCTGTAGACCTGAGGAAACTCCACTTTTGAAATCTCAGATGCTCCCAGCTCTAATGGCTTGAGATTTGGGGTAGGCTCTGGATGGAGGACACAGAGCAGGTGGGCAGGACGGTGCCCATTTGGTACAGGCATCTAGCAGAGAGGACTGACTAGACAGCCAGAGGAGCATCATGGTTCCAACAGGGAAACTGAGGCCTTGAGGGGGTAGGTGTGAGCATGGGAGAGCCCAGGAGCCCTGGCCTTCCTTGTACCCGTCCATCTCAGAAGTCCAGTCCTTGTAGACCCAGGAAGTGGCCCTGGAAAGGCCTGCTCCTGATGGCTTGGTGGATCTTTGGTAAGGGTCAGCCTGGCTAGGGGAAACAGATAACAAGCCTAGGCATGTCTCTTAAGGTAACAAACATCCCTGTCATCATAAGGTTCTCACCTGCCCTAAGGGCTCAGGATCTGCAGGGAGTCATACACTAATCATCTCCTGATAATGTGTGGCCAGGGCCAAGGTACAAGCCCCAGGGCTGCTCCGGCCCAGCCCAGGAAGACGCTGAACTGGACTCAACCTTCGACACACCTCATGGTCCCCACAATGCCTGGAAACCTGGGGTTCCTCTGCATGGACAGATGGCGCTTGCTCAGTGACCACCTGGGTACCTGCCTCCCAGGGAATTTCAGGGTCCCAGGAGGAGCCAAGATGTCTAGGAGAGCAACAAGAGAGGCTGCGTTGGTGGGAGCAGAGCTGAGTACTAGGTTGTCCAAGAGATCCTCTCGACTCCCCTCCCCCGAATGAAGGCAAGAGCAGTGCCAGGATCCACCTGTGATGCCCCACATTTATTAGGAAAAGCCTCATAATTAATCAAAATCACACCGTGCAACTCATTAAAACACAGATCCCAAATCGCCACAAATTATCCTGATTACTGTGAGATGTGACGCCCAAGGAGCCCATCCTGGGAGAGACAGTGATGGCTCTTAACTTGCACATGGCTTAGCCACTTGCTGATGGAGCTCGTGTCCCTCCATGCTAGAGTGAGTGAGAGGCAGGGATGTCCACACACCAAAGGACCCTGCTCTCCAAAGTACTGGAGAAGCTGCTGGTCCAACGCTGGGTGAATGGGGAGTGGGCAATCCCTGCCCAAGGATGTACTCTGGAGACCTCCTGGTGCCCTGCCTATGTGGTCAGTAAGAGCCAGGGAGCCAGACCATGGCCTGCTGAGTAAGGGTCTCAGGCCTTTCTTCTTGCCTGCTGGCCTGTAAGTCTGTAGTCAGAATGGGCAGGGCCCACCCAGCTTGTTCCCTACTGGATTCCAGCTTGGGGGTGGGCACCCATAGACCATGCCAGGCTGCTCCTCTGCCTCTCCTTAGGGAGCCATTTGGTACCACCAGGATAGGCCTTCTTTCACCTGGGCCTCAATGGTCCTACATGGATCCTGGATACTCCCCACCACTATGTCCCAGCCAGCATGTGAGTGGACTCGTGATGAGGGAGATGGTTCCAGCCTGCCTGGGAGGGACCCCACACCCAACCAAGTTCTAGTCCCCACTGGCTAGGGAAGAAGGGGTCTTGGTGTGCTCCAAGCTCAGGTGGATGGCATGGTCCATAGGGTGCCTGGTCTTGGGCAGTTGGGTTATTCTCTTAGGCCTTCAAGGGGGTAGCTGTGACCAGCTGGGTACCCCTGTGGAGAGGGCGATGGGGTGACCTGCTGGGGCTACCCTGGGCCTCCCTTACTGGGACTCCCTGGTCCCCAGCAGCTCTCAGGAACCCTCATCAGGGCTTCTCCGGGGCACAGTCAGCTGTTCATAGGTAGGCAGGGCGTTGCTGGGCAGGAAGAGCTCAGGGTTGATGCTGTCACCTTCGTGCTGGACCCCCTGGGGCCTGTTGCAGCTGGCAGGGCCACCCTGGTGCAAGGAGAGAAGCTGTTGAAGCATGTCTGTGATGACCACGAGCCTCTGGTCCAGCTGTGTCACCTGTGGAGACAGGAGCAGAGTTGAGTGTGGTGCAGGCTACCTCAGAGCCTGGGTCTGCAAGGCCTGGCATGGGAACATGACATGTGTCCCCACAGGCACAAGAGGAATGTACGGGTATACCCTGTCTAGAAGACCCTCAGCCACACTCATGTGTCTGTAGGACATACTTGTGCTCACTGCGGTACGTAGCTCTTGTGCTGTGAGTCACTGTGTATCACCACGTGCATACATTTTGGAGTGCTAAGTGTTCCTCTCTTCCTTTTCCCTAGTGGCTAGTGGTCATTCTTCAGCTTCCTCCCAGGTCTTATGGGACCTCCAACATGGCCTCTGGCCTTTTCTGAGCCAGGCTGGGGGGGGGGACAGAGGAAGGCAGGGTCCATGTCTGCTCAGCCTGGAGGGGACTGGAGCCTCACACAGAGGGGCCAAGCTCTGCTAGACTCTGCCAGTGCCCAATGGCCAGAAGTGGCCAGCCAGCCCTGACTTGAAAACAAAAGAGAAGACCCTATTTGGAAGGCCAGAGTCCCCTGAGTGGGACCCCAGGAGGCAAAGGCTGCTCCAGTGGCAGGTTAAGGGCAGGTTGTGGAAGGTGCCCAATGTGGACAATGGGGAAGATGGCTTCAGATGCTGAAGACAAGGCCTGCAGCATCTTTGGGGTGTGGTTCTCTCGGGGTGCTTTGTCCATAAGGCAAACCCCCTTCCCTATAGGTACCTGGAGAACCAGGAACACCAGAGAAGGGGGTTGGGAGTGGGTGGAGGTTCCAGCAGATGGCCTTATGATGTCAGTCAGACATGCAGAGTTGTTGTAGGGCATATTTTCTCTGGGTGTAACATGAAGCCATCTTTTAAAAAAATATATATTTATTTACAAGGAGGGATGGAGGGAGAGGGAGGGAGGGAGAGAGGGAAAAGGGGAGAGAGAGAGGGAAAAGGGGAGAGGGAGAGGGAGAGGGAGAGGGAGAGAGGGAGAGAGAAGGAGAGAGGGAGAGAGAGGGAGAGAGATGGAGATGGAGAGGGAGATGGAGAGATGGAGAGATGGGGAGAGAGAGAGAGAGAGAGAGAGAGAGAGAGAGAGAGAGAGAGAGAGAGAGAGAGAGAGAGAAGATATAAATATGGGTGCTCCAGGGCCTCCAGCCACTGCAAGCAAACTCCAGAAGCATGCACCATTTTGTACATCTGGCTTTACATAGGTACTAGGGAATCATATCCTGGTCGTTAGGCTTTGCCAGAAAGTGCCTTAACTGCTGAGCCATCTCCCCATCTTTGGCCAGGGAGCTATGGCAACTTTCGAGCAGAGCCAGACAGGGGTACAGGTCTATAGGAATGTTAATGGAGATATTGATACCTCCCTATTAGACCCTCACCTAGAGTTCCCACAGTTGTTCTGTCCTGCCCTCACCCCAGCTGCAAGTGGCCTTGGGAAAAGCTAGCCGATATAGAAGGCAGAAGTTTAACTAGTGGGACTCCATGATGCAGCCATCCAGGATGGAGTGAGACTTGTGCTCATTGATGCAGCAGCATTTGAGTTTGAGTTATCTATTGCTCCTGGAAACAACCCCTCACCCTGCCCCAGAAGTTAGCCCCAATAAACTCTTTGGTTCACCCAACTTGGTTTTGGTGTAATTGTCCTTTGGTCTATCTTCTGTGCCCTTTCTGGAGGAGAAAAACGTGTGTTTGCGTCTCCCCAGGGGAAAAGTTTTTCCCACAACAGTTGCTCTAGGGCAAACCACAAGATGACTAAGTTAACCACTGGCTGCTGGCCCCAAAGCCTAGGTGACTCTGGCCCTGAACGCAAGTGGCAGACAGGGCCCAACATCCTTCCTCCTGGGCATGTACGTACTATGAGTGAGCTCTGTGCCCCAGGCTGGTCCTTGTGGCTCCTGGTGGTGGCACCTCTGGTCTTTCTGTCACACTACTTGTTTGTACCCTGTAAAGCCCATGGAGGTTACCCAGGCTTGAGGGCCATACGGGGAAACTAAGAGTACAGTGAACGGACAGCGATGCCAGCTTGCTTCTTATGGGTGATGCCAGGATTCTCACCCTGGGCCAGGCCTCCTTGGGTCCTGCACTGATGGAGGGTTGTATGAGGCTAGCCTGAGCCTGCCTGGGTGCAGCTTTTACCCACAGGCCCAGTTTGGAGATTATTTGGTTTAGGGTCGAAGTACCAAATAGATAATAGAATAAATGTGTGGTTTCATAAATTCTCACAACCCAGTAAGCACCTCTATGTGCCACCCAAGGGTGTCCACAAAGCTGCCCTGGTGAGTTCCCAAGCTCACAGTGACCCTGTGATTGCTGCTGGTGCAACCAGGGCTTGAAGGAAGATAGGATGTCTTATTAGTTAAGCTGCAAGTGGCAGGGTATGGGCTAGACTCCCAAGGGAGTCCTGAGTCTGGGCCTTGAAATGCCGCTCTCCCCTCACATGAGGGGCCCTATAATAGCATGGACCCCTCTAAAATCTCTGGGTGTCTGAGGGGCTAGCTTGCATCCCTCTGATTACCTATGGGGTCTTCCTGGGGTTTTTGACTACTCACAGAGTCCACTTAGATCATTCGCCATGCTCCTAGGCCTACCTGGTTACCCATGGGGTACGCCCAGGTCATCCTGCCCCCCTGGATGCTACCTGGATGCAGCTTTACTTTTGCCTAGACCTGATGGGCAGGGATCCTCCTCCTCCTTTGCCTCCTCAGCCCTGGTCAGCATGGTGATGAGCAGGGATGAATGGTAGGCAAAGTGCTGTATCCCTTCTTGGCTTAGAGCAAGGCACCGTGTACCCTGACTGCACCTTGGTAGCTGGCCCCACTGGGCCCGTGTCACTGTTCTGCCCAGCACACTTTGGTGGGCCAGGCTGGTTTTTACATGGGGTGGGGCTATATTATCAGACTGTTCCACGATCTGGGTGCTGAGACCTGGCCATGCACAACCCTTGCTGCCTCAGTTTCCCTAGCTGGGAAGTGGACCATTCTGCCATTTACTCAATAAGTCCTGTGAAAGATTATGGGGAGCTCGACCACCTGGGCTACTCTTTTTGTCTTTGAGGAAGGAGGTGCTAGGTAGTCTAGGGTTTGACCTCCTGGTGGCCCATGGGAAGGGGGCCCTTCCTGTCGAGGCCTGCTGGTCCACCATGGGACAGGCCTGGACTGGCTGTGGTGGTTCATCACCTTCAGAGCTCAGGCCCCCAAGTTACCCCAAGCCATCATCCTTGAAGTCACTTGTCCCCATTTCCTCTTTGGGGCTCTGAGCTTGTGAGCACAGAAGCCAATGAGCACCTTGCCCAGGGCTGAGGGAGTGTAGGCAAGAGGCCACGTTGGAATGGGCAGGTGCCCAGAGAGGCACCGCCACCCTCAGGGAAGGGAGTACCTACACTAGGCATTGGATTGGCATTTTCCTAGAGCCTGGGACGGATCAGTTTTGGGGATCTCGGATCTTGCCACTATTTGCAATTTGATAGTGATTAAAAGGGCAAGGCAAACAAAAGCCTCCTTGTGTCCTGTCTTGACTCACCTAAGTAATAACCATAGATGACTTCTGTGGGCCTCGGAAGAGAAAAAAGCAATTAGAATAACAGCTAGTTAGAGAGCCCTGGGGCGGCTGGCGATCAAACCCAAGGTGATGGGGATTCCTGTTTGATGTGGTTATGAATTTGTTTTCAAAAGAAAATCTTGAAAAGAGTCTTTTAAGAGAAAATTTTGCAGAACCTGCCCAGCCTTGATCCCCACTCAGGACCCCTGAAGGCCCCACCCTGATGGGCTACATCAGCCAGCCTGGCCAGGGGATGGGCAGGCAAGCCAGGGACACTAGGGCCTGAGTGTAAGGGGCAGGGCATGTGTTGCACTTGGGCTGGGGGACACTAGCCTGTGGGTCCCTTGCCTTGGTTCTTGGAGAAAAGCCTGCAGTGTGTCTGGCTGCTGACACACACACACACACATACACACACACACACACATATACACATAAACATACAGACATACATACACACATATACAGATAGACACAGACACACACATATGCAAAGCATATACACAAACACACATATGCACACACACAGATAGATAAATATATAGACACACACACAAAGATGCAGAGGCATGCACAGACACATGCATATAGACAACAATTCACATGCATGCGCACACAGACACCCACATACACATCGCAGACACATGCACATATACACAGGCACATACACACACATGCATACTGCCTGAGTACAAAGCAGTCTTGTGTTGCTTCTTGGCTAGAGACCTTGGACCAGCCCTTTTGAAGATCAAGGTTGGAGGAGACCAAGGTTGCTGTGCACATATATAAGAGGTCTGCAGGGAGAGTCAGCATGTGTGTGCATGTATGCACACAGGCATGGGAGACCGTGTGAATAAGTTCGACTCATCCAGGTTCCTTTACCATCATGACATCAGTCCCCAAGCTGCCACCGGGCACATTTTCGCCTGGACTTCTGGAGCCTTTGCATGTGTCTCAGAGATGAGCATTTCCAACCCCCAAAGCAGTTGGGTTCCTTGGACAGGGCAGCTTGGTGGCTGAGTGTTGGGAGTTCTCTCCTACCAGGGAGACAGATGTCACCATCTCTAGTCACCCGATGCTACTATGCTGCCTGCCTGGGTGGAGTCAAGGGGCACAAACCTCAACACAGAGAAGCAAGCAACTGGCAGCTACTCGTGCCTAGGCCTGGAGTCTGGAGACCACCAGCAGACATTCAGTGAACTCATGAGGCCCGGCAGCGGCCCTTCTCAAATCTTTGCTGAGTGAGTAAATGAGCCCCTGGCCTTTCTCATGGAGTGAAGGGGCCTGTTCCTCAGGAGGTATGAGACAGATGAGCAGAGGCCAGGGGTCAGCCTCTGCTGGTCAGGCCTTTCATGGTCATTGATTTGTAAGGACTTTTGTATGTTGAAACTTGTCTTTTGACATGTCCATCACAAATATTATCACAGAGAGAGAGAAACAGAGAGAGAGGGAGAGGGAGAGGGAGAGGGAGAGGGGGAGGGAGGGAGGGAGGGAGGGAGGGAGAGAGAGAGAGAGAGAGAGAGAGAGAGAGAGAGAGAGAGAGAGAGAGAGAGGTGTCCTGGGGCCTCTTGCCACTGCAAACAAACCTTAGATGCATGTGCCACTTTGTACTGAGGAATTGACATGGGTTGGCAGACTTTGCAAGCAAATGCCTTTAATTGCTAAGCCATCTCCCCAGCCCCATCCCATGCATTTGTCCTGTGATTGTGTTTATGGGAATTATTGCTTTGTCATATAGGAGTTCTATTTTCTTCACTTCATCATGCAGTCAAAGCTATCCAACATTATTTCCTTGATGGCTTCCAAGTCTGTATGTGCTTTGTCTGCCCTTTCCTGTTCCCATATGAAATATTTTTTCAGTACGTGTGTGTGGTTGTGTGTTCGTGTATGTGTGGGTGCATGTGTGTGCAGGTTCACGTGTGTGCACATGCTGGTGGAGACCAGAGGATAACCTCAGAGATCATTCTTAAGAACGAAGTCCACCTTTTTTGAGACAGGGTCTCTCAGGGGTTTGGAGCTTGCTAAGGAGGCTAGGCTGGCTGACTGGCGAGCCTCAGGGATTTTCTTCCTGTCTCTGCCTTCTAGCATCGGGATTACAAGTATGTAGCAATGCACTCAGCTTTTAAAAAAATTTTTATTTGCAAGCAGAGATAGAGTGAAGACAGAAAGAGAGACTGGGCATGCAGGACCTCCAGCCACTGCAAATGAACTCCAGATGCATGTGCTACTTTGTGTATCTGTTACATGGGTACTGGGGAATTGAACCTGGGTCCTGAGGCTTTGCAGGCAAGCACCTTAAACTCTAAGCCATCTCTCCAGCCCACACTCAGCTTTTTTATATGGATTCTGGGGCTCAAACTCAGGTCTTCATTCTCATGAGACAAGCATTTTGTCCACTTAACTATCTACCCAACTCCTCTCCCCCTCCCAGCACATAGAAAGCACTCTTAAATTCTCTTACCTTTACATTTTTGATGCATGTGGGTGATACAGACATTCTGCAGTGGTTAGTTCCTTCCTGACTAAAAGTTTCCTTTTATATACCAAGCTCCTTTATCTGCTCTAGGGTCCATTCTAAACAGTACCCAGCTCCCCCCTCCCAATCCTAGTCTATGAAGGTCTGTCCAGACTGGAACAATCCTCTTGCCTCAGCCTCCCAAGAGCTGGGCCGACAGGTCTGTGCTGCCATACCCGGTTTCTAAATGGCTTTTAGTGATGGTGGCTTTGATATGGGGGAAGGGAGGGTTCTTCTTGAGGTGGGACCCAGTATATTCCCTGGACAACCTCAGCACCTTTGCTGTGGACTCCCTGGTCCCAGATCACCTCCACTCCCCGGGCCACACCAGCTCCAGGCATGGGGCTTCCCTTCTGCTTCTCCAGCTGCCGTCATCCTGGATTCGCCTGTGACTCACTCCTCACGCCATCTTAAGTCCAGGGCTTGGAGTGTGCTGTGCTTTTGGACTTGGCTTGTGGTCCTGGGCAGGCACTATGGGCCCCACAGCACTGGGTACTATGTACCTCCTCCTTCCCCGGTACCTCTGTTGCCAGAAGCTCTCCTCCCATAGTCTCCCTGCTCTACGTAGGCTAACGCTGGCTTCAGGGGTAAAGGTCCAGGGTAGGTCCAGGGGTCTCACAGCCCATAGTTCCTGTTTGTCTCAAAAGGGGCCAGGCTGAGGGGCCCAGCAGCTGCCTGCAGCCTTGGCAGGTGGTAGGAGTGGGGGAGACCCAAGTCTGGGGTGAGATTCCTGTTTTCCCCAAGGCACTGGCCAGCCCCTTGCCCGCCTACAGAAGCAGATTCGTGTCCCACTGCCACTTAGGCTCCTATGGGCAGCTTCTACGGCTGGTGTTTGGGCTGGGCAAGTGGGAATGTAGGCCAGGCTGGAAAAGGCTCTGGAAGCAGAGAGCCCCTGTTTGTGCTGGCGGCCGCCTCAGGCCCCACCTGCATTGGATTCTCCTCTGACAGAGTCCCGGAAGCCGGAGAATGCTGGGCAGAACACACTGTACTGGAGGCCAGGGAGCTCAGCCCAACTAGGCTGGGTGGGGACCCTCAGCTCAGGGACTGGGGCAGGTGGGCTTGGGTCACACAGTGCTCAGAGGACCTGTCCAGGGCTGCCTACAAACAGATTGGTGGTTGCTGCTCTGAGGGCCTCAGCCCTAGCCTGGCCTCATCTCCCCTCCCCCACTCCAGACCAGGCCAACCCCATGTCCTGGCCTCTCTAGAACCAGGGCTCATCCTGTCTGCCTTTTGTCTGCACCCACCTCCGCCTGCCACTCTGGGCCCCCCACCCATGTGAACCCTGCCACGTGTCCCCTTGTTCATCCAACTGGTGTCCTTCCACTCATTCTCACCACAGAAACTTCTGTTCTCTGTCTTCATGGCAGAGCCTGGGAAAAGGGCTGTCCACTCTTGTGGCCCCTGCATCCTCTGCCTGAGGTCACCTTTGCTTCCTGGTGACTGATACTCGAGCTTTCTCACTACAGTCTGTCCCTGTCACCACGATGACCAGGCCCTGCCTTCCTCAGATTTAACTTCTCTGGGAGCCAGGCTGCTCTGTGCCTTGGCTGATCCCAGGCTTTCTTCCACCACCTCTTCTAGAACATTTTCAAGCACTATCCAGATCTGGATGTCTTTCCAGTGTCAACCTCCAGCCCAGAGTTCCTGACTCCCTTGGACATCTCCAAAGCCTCTCAGGGTCCTCTTGGCCAATCCCCCCACCTTGGTCTGAGGTTTCTCACCTCCCTCCCTTTTTTTCTGGGTGTGTTCCACTGTTCCATCATCACATTAATGGCCAGGTCAGCCGTGACTGGGTAGCCCCTCAACTTCTGGGCTATTCTGAGCACCTTTCACCTCCCCAGCAGAAGGGGATGACTAAGCTGCCTGGGGCAGTGCTCTGACCCAAGCTAGGTTATGTCTGGGGCCCATGCATATGTGGTGGGGTATCCTGAGGGCAGTTCCATTGGCCTGTGAAGGGGCCCTGGTGTGTCATCTAGCTCTGGGCATCTCAGAGTTACCTCTGAGCATTTTCTAGTCCCTGATACTGGCTGCACCCACAGCTGGGCATGTCTTCTCCCATGCCTGACTCAGGTCATCCTTAGTCCAGGACTGTGTTCTCAAGAAGAACACTCGAGATAGACAGACGCCCAGTCTGATCACGCACACCCCTCCCAACACATCTGGCTGCACCCTGCCCAACATGCACCAGCAGCTGCCTGCCCTGTCCTGGCCACGCTCAGGGGCAGCAGGAACCTTGTTTCCACTCAGTCCTCTGCTTAAATGAGGTACTGCAGGATCTGAGCACTCTATAGAAACCCAGAAATTTATTCCATAAAACAAAACAGCAACAGCCACCTCCCTGCCTGATCTCCTTCTGATGCCTCTCTACTAGGTGCCTGGTCTTGGGAAGGAGTGTTTATCCTGAGCTCCCAACGTGACACCATCTCCCTGTATCTTTATTTTTCCCCCATGCATCTTTTGGTGGTAGTTGTGACATCAGTGGTGACCTGACGGAGTGTACCCATCCACTTGCTAGTTCTCACTCAGTGCTGGTTTCGAGGCTCCCCACTGAGACATGCCATGAGCACTCACTCCTTGGGGTGGTAGAACATGCAGGGGACCGGCATGTGTCATAACCTAGGCCCTGCTTATGGACAAGGGGTTCCAGGGCAATAGTCGCTCCTGGGAATCTCTGGAACATGCTGGAATCCCTGCTCTGGGAAACTGATGGTGTTGAGGTCAAGGCTACCCTCCAGTGGCCCCAATACCTGCCTCTTGCTCCCACAGCTCCTCTGACCTGCTCTGCCTCAATTCAAGCTTTCCTTACTTTTGACCTGGTCACCCCAAGAGACTCCCCAGCTCTGTAGGTGAGGCAGGACTGCCTGTTCCCTGTTACTGACTCCTTCCAGAACATTCTTTTCCAGACTATTTTTCTGCTTCCTTTTCTGAAGCCTCCATATTGAAGCTATGGCCGTCAGATAATAGCTCTTGTCTCATGACCTTCCTATCCCACCTTGCTCCTGACTCTCCCCTCACAGTACTTGGTGGGTTCTGAGCCATCCAGCCTTAGCCGGCTCTCTCTCCTCCTCTGCGGGCCGGAAGAGCTCAGGCCCCATGGATACTCCACCGTGTCTTTCCTTTTCCCAACTGTCAGCACCCATGCTTCTCATGCCCCTGACTCCTGCGTGATCTCTGACGGACCCATCAGCTGCCTCCCTCTGGCCCCAGGGCCTCTGATCCTTCTGGAACCCTCCAGCTTCTCTGCACCTGCTGCTCTGGAGGTGACTGCTCCTCCTTGAGCAGCAGGCTGAGGTTTCTTTAGGGGTTTCACTTCTCCCAGAGGTTCACCCACAAGGCTGCATTCCCTCTACTTTCCCTTGGGTGTTCAGTGGGTCATTCTGACATTTGTTTTCTATCTCTCTTGGGCAGAAAGGCAGAGGGGTCTTCTTGCTGTCCCCATGCCTGGCTCACAGTAAGTACTCAGTAAGATCTTCAGGGCTGTGGGCTTGGGTGATGGCTCGGTTGGTAAAGTCCTTGTTGCACTAGTGTGAGGACCTGCCGGGTGGATAAGCTCAGTGCTGGAGAGGCAGAGAATGGAGGACAGCTAGTCTAGTCAAATGGGTGAACTCTAGCTTCATTGAGAGCTCCTGTTCAAAAAATAAAGTAGAGCGTAGCCGAGCTTGGTGGTGCACGCCTTTAATCCCAGCACTCGGGAGGCAGAGGTAGGAGGATCACCGTGAGGTCAAGGCCACCCTGAGACTACATAGTGAATTCCAGGTCAGCCTGGGCTAGAGTGAGACCCTACCTCAAAAAAAAAAAATAAGTAGAGCGTGATTGAGGAAGGCACATTCATGTTGACCTCTGGCCTCCACACACATTCATCCACACACAGGAACATGCATTTACATACAACATACATGTGGAACCTGGATGCACATGTGAACACACACCATGCACCTACAAAAAAAAATCTACAGGATGAGATGTTTGAATCATGACCAGTGCAAACTAGAACTGTCTGGAACTCTGGTGGAGGCACCAGCTGGCCTCCATGTGTGTGCCTTGCTTATTTATAGGTCTGTATACCTGTGGAGGTTTGTGAGGCTTCAGACAGGCTCCTTGGAGCTGTGTGTGGCTATTTGAAACCGAGAAGCTGGAAGCTGGCTTGGGGGTGGGGGTGGCAGGTCCCAGGGTGGCATCAGAGAGCTAGGGCTGAAGAACTGGATCCAGGTAGTCGATATCCAACTACTGTCACTGTCCCAGGCCCCTCGAAGCCCCACTGCCCTCATGGGGTGTAGCTATCCTGTCTGAGTCCCTTCCCACATCAGCCTGGAGATTATAGGTCTCATGACTCAACTGGCCCAGCTAAGCTAAGGCTGACCAGATGGGCTGGCAGCCTCCATCTTGGCCTGCACCCAGGATAGAGCCTTGCTCCCTCGGTTGCTTCTAGCTCCTGTTATTACGACAAGATTCCCTGAAGTCAGGACCACTGAGGCTGGAATCAGATTGGAGTCAGATGGGAGCTCAGTGGCAGTATTAGAATCTGGATTTCAGCTGCTCTTTTGGCATCTGCAAGTGACTCATGGGGACACAGGGTTAGGATGGTACTGTCATCATGGTGGATCAGGCCCAGTGCCCTACTTGGCATCTGAGACCCAGCAGGAGCTTGGAGTAACTTCCCCACTGGGGAACAGGACACACATCCCCACCCTGTTCCCTCTTAACCTTTGAGTCTCAGAAATCCCAGCTCTTATCCGTACTCCTTTTGACCCCGGGCACACTCCCTCCTCTACTTCCACCATCATTGGGATAGGGAGCCCAGGACCTCACAGGTGAGCCCAGCCCTATGCTCTCTGGGTGGTGACCCGAGAATACCCAGGAGACAGGTCCCCTAATGTTGGGCTCTGATGCGCCCAGTTCTGGACAAGCAGATCTTCAAAGCCTATATGGTATATGCGAGTGGAGAAACCTGGGATTCTGAGTCCTTTCCTGGTCTTCCAGTCACTGGGAACAAAGAGGCCAACTCTCCTGGCTTCTGTCCCCTCCTCCAACATAGTGCTTCCCTATCTCCAATGTCACACCACGGGCACTTCCCTCCTTAGTCCTTGTTAGAGCTGCTTCCTCATGTGGTACTGGGCGTTCCTTTTCTTTTACGACCTGCCCCATCTGGACACTGGGCTCTGAGGTCACCCAGCAAGTGTCCATCCCTGATGTGTGTGTGTGTGTGTGTGTGTGTGTGTGTGTGTGTGTGTATCCCGGTTGCCTTGCGTCCCCAGCCAACTGTCCAGGTAGGGAGTCAGGAGGTAGGTGGGCAGAAAGTCTCTGGGGCTCCAGGCCAGACCCCAGCATTTCAGCTCCATCCATATACGTCTAGCAGGCTCTGTTTCCCAGCTCCCTGGCCAGCTGGGGTGGACCCTGGTTCTGTACATGCCCAGCTCATCCAGGATCCAGTCGAACTTCCTATTGCTGCCACGTCTTCAACCCAGGCCTGTCACATACAAACGAGAACCCTGGTATTTTTCCACCTCCTGACTCTGTGACAGGGACTGCTGAGGGACTCTGAGGTGACTCCCAGGGCCTTCTCACCTAGTAACCTAGTCATTGTAAGAATCCTGTGGGAGAGGGAGATGGCTGTCCTTGTCCTTCCTTGGCTTAGGCCCCACGGGTCTAGATGATCTTTAGAGATGTTCTAGAGGTCACCTCTGCTTAAGTCCCACCTCAGCTCCTAAGTGACACAATGCCCCCACACCTTACTCTGCTCTAACCTGCCTGCAGGGACAGAGCTCCTGTATCAGCCTTGGCCACATGGCTGGGCTCAGGAGTCCTCATCTACAATGTCCTGCCTAGCTGGTCCTTCTAGACACTAAGGGTCCAGAAGGCACTTCCAGAGACCTCCTGTCTTCAGGGTAATGGGGAGCATTACTGTCACCTGGACCCTTCCCATGTATCCTCTCCTGACCAGGGACGTACAGCCTGGAGGAGTTCATACTGGGGACACATCAGGGGAACATTTAGGACTACATCAAGACAGGCAGAGCGAGGCTCTTGGGCTCTGTCTTGAGCTCCATAGAGCCCCAGCCATGCTCCAGGGCATTGATGCAGGTGACAAGCATCACCTCTCTCTGTACCCACCTGCATTCCTTGTCCCCACTTCAGCCTCCACATCACAGCCACAACCATACGAAGTCACAGCCCTGGCCTGGCTTCCTTCCATCCTCGGAATGCCTGTCTCATCTTACCTCTCACTTCAGGCCAGGTTGTTCAACCCTGCTGTTGGAAACCTTCTCCCCAACACTGGGCACAGCCCATTGGGGTGCTGAGCAGGCCCAGGCTCCAGGCAGGGCTAGTGACTCTGAAGAGGGCTCTTCAAGTGATTGGCATCAAGTGTCTCTGCCATAGGGTTCACATTGGCCTTGGCCTGCGGTGTCTCTCCTGACCCTAGGGAGGCACTGGCGTGGGTATAAGGTTAGGGCTGAGCTGTGGAAAGGACATCTCAGATCCCCTATGCTAAAGAGCACCTGGCAGATTTTGAGGTTGACCTTATGTCCCTGAACCATGAGGCCAAAGCCCCGAGTGGACCTATTCCCACGGAGAACAGAGACACATCGTGTCACCTTGGCCTGCCAAGCTGGAAGCTCCTGTCTTGCCCCAGGCCCAGCCTAGGCTAACCCCCTTTCCCCTGAAACCACTCACTGGTCAAGTCTGAGTCCTGACCAAGAGTTCACCCATTTGCCTAGATGCCTGGCAGCCCTACTGTGCCCTAGGTGTGTGGTTCCATGGCAGGGGATGGATATAGGGTGCTTTTTGGGGGTTCCTAGAAAGACCCACAATGCTCGGAAGGTGAATGGAAGGGTGGGGAGGCCCCCACCCAGGAAGGAGGCTGTGAGTTGGCTCAGTGCCTGTCTGGCCTAGGCTGACCCTGGGAGCTGATGAGGGATTCAGGCCTGTCCTGCAGTTCCCAGCCCGCCCTTCCTGTGCCTGGCGCTGGGAGGAAGAGGTCACCCGGGACGACGGGGCCACTGTGAGGGTGGACACATCCCAACGAGAATAGGTATGGCCCACAGGCCTCAGGAGGT
>PVHP010032889.1:0-19793 GCA_004024765.1 Zapus hudsonius | reverse complement strand
ATACAAGTTTCCACATCTACCTAAAGCTGGCTATCCACAAGATCAGGGAAGAAGTTTTCAGTGCCAAGAGAAAGAAATGAATCTGAATTCACGTTAGCATGCACATCTGGAAAGGCTGGAGTTCATGCTTGTTTCAGGCCTGTGACTGTCTTCAGCACACCCTGGGTGTCAGCAGGACAATCTATGCCTTCAGCTCTTGCTGCTTCCCTGCTTGGTTCTGGAATGATGGTTTATGCCCATGTGGTTCACCATGCCTTCTGAAATCCATCTGTGGTTCTCCCCAGTTCTTGGCAAACTGGATGCATCATGAACACACAGATAAAGTCTATTCAGAAACAGAGAGCCCATTCCACTCTTTGCACAATTTCTGAAAAGCAGTGTGGTCCTTGAACCTGTTAGTGTGGAATGCTGAAGCTGGCTGCATCTCTCTGCAATCCTCGTAGAAGAAAGTGAACGAGAACGAATTTCAAATAGGAACCCATGCTCTTGCTCAACAGTGACTTTAAAAAATACATTTATTTATTTGCTAGAGGTGGAGGGGATAGAGAAAGAATGGGCCCACCAGGGCCTCTAGCCACTGCAAAGAAACCTTCAAATGCATGGGCCACTATGCACATATGGTTTTATGTGGTTTCTGGGGGAACTGAACCTGGGTTGTTAGGCTTTGCAGGCAAGTGCCTTAACCACTGAGCAATCTCTCCAGCTCTCAAACAATGACCTTTAATGGTAGTTGTATACCAGTTACCTGAGGAATTTTGGCTTCTTAAATCTATAACTGGAAGCTCTGATATCCTGGACACTTCACACTGTCACTATATGGGAGATACTTTTGAAGAGATGATTAAGTTCACATGAGGCCATTATGATGGGGTTGTCCTTCAAGCCAGGGTAAATTTGTACAGCCTGAGACATCAGAGATGATGGGTACATGGAACTCCCCTTGGGGACACAGTGAGAAAGTGTCATTGCAAGGAGAGATGCCTAAGAAGCCAGCCCCCCACAGCTTGATCTTGACTGTCTAGCTTCCCAACTCTGAGATATCTGCAAGATTGTAAGAAAATTGATGGAATCTGACCATTTTAACATGCAGTTAGCCAATTGATAAAAGTATAGTGACTGCATTTCATTCTTAAAACCACATTAGAAGCCATATTATGGGGGAGTAATTCTTACTTGGTGTTGGTTCTGGAATGGTGCAATGGTCTATTCTTGTTTATTCACTGCAGTAATAGAGAGAATTGTATTCTATCTTGTTTGGGTCACTGTTCCTTTAATGAAAGCAAAGCATGAGAATTTCATTTTATGAAACATATTTTTTCTCAGAAAGAGTTGATGGAACAAAGCATGAAACCTTAGAATTGCTATGATCTGGAAATAGTATTCATTAATTTAGATTTATCTCCATATGCAGCCATACCTCAGATAAAAAAAAATAATCCATACTGTGGCTGGGGAAAATTTTGGGAAACTTGTTCTTTTTCATTTTCCTGTTTTATTTCCATGGTAGAACTTGTTTCTAAAACTGACCATAAGGGAATTTATGCAGTTGGTCAAAATCTTTTCATTGTTCTCTTCAGATTACAGTTTACTGTTCCCCATATCAAGGAAAGAAACAGGTAGGCACATAGTTTTTGAGCTCAGCAAAAATACAGTCTAGAGACTAAAGTTGATGGAGAAATCACTAAAAAGAGAATTTTTGCAATACCTCTAGCCTGGAGCGTTGGGGAAGATTTATAGCTTTAGAAAATAGAAAGAAAATGCTTATGCTACTTTAAAGTCAGGTAGATGTTGTGTATTGGACTGGTCTAAGGGCATTACTGCGTGATCTGGGACATTTCAAGTCATCTTTTCTATTTTGTGAATGAGATTTTTATTTCATCCATTTCTCTGGTTTTCAAGCCTTTGAACTCGGACCAAATCAGGCCACAAATGAAGGGAAGACTTCTTAGTCTCAGTCACCCAGTGAGACGGTTCATCTTAGCCTCTCTCTCCCCTCTCTCTTTTTCTCTTTTTTGTCTCTAAGAATTTAAGTCACTGCTACTATAGGCCCCTACTTTTTTTCTGAAACTCAAGTAATATTCCCTAGCAATGCAGTACTAGCCTATCCCTTAAGCATTCTGCTCTTTTAAACAAGGTTTTGTCCTTTGAATTTTCCCTCTTAAGGATATTAACAGCCTGAATTTTCAAGTCCTAAACAACTAACAAAGAAACAGAGACTGAACCTCAGAGCTGTAAAGCAAATGGCCAACAGTCAGTTTCATCAATTCTTTGTATTGAGGTTTTCTTACCTGGACAGCAATTATGGAAGAAGGCTGTAGAGTGACATCTTGTGTGTGTGTGTGTGTGTGTGTGTGTGTGTGTGTGTGTGTGTGTGTGCGTGTGTGGTTGTGTGTGTGTGCAGGTGCATGTGTACCACAGTGTACATGTTGAGTTCATGTGTGGATGAGTAGTTTGGGTGCACACATACCACAATGTACATGTAAAGGTCAGAAGATAACCTTGGGTGTCAGTTCTCACCCTCCACCATTTCTAATATCTGGTTTTTCTTGGGTTTTGTGGAATCCAAACTCAGGTCATCACCCAAGCACCTAGAGTGTAATCTGTGGATGAGAATTTGAGAACTGGACTCTAAAACCAGAATTCCCTATTCCTCATGCTTTTGACCCAGTGAAGGGTCACTTTTGTTGTGGGACTTCTCTGGTCTTATCTAAAAGAAGAAAATGTTTTGTTGCTGACACAATAAAAATACACCATTGTGAAAACCATACATAATGCATGGTGTTTGCAATGCTTCCTTCAGGACACACAAAAGTATCTTGTTTCAATTATTTTATAGCTACTATAGCTGTTTCTAGGGCTTGTCTCTCTCCACCTCTACCCTCAAAAGACATTTGCCAGGTACATGCAATTTATTCCTGGTGTATGTGGACACCAGTATTGTATCCTATTAAATGTAGAATATCATTACAGCTCGTGTCAGTCATAAGAAATAAACTCAGAGGCTCTCTCTCTATGTGTGCGCCAGCTCAATAAATCCCAAGTAACAGATGTAGCTGACACTTCCTCCTTCTGCTACATTTTGCCAGTTCCATAAAGAGGTGCAGATGGTTCTTTATATCCTCCTATCTTGAATCTTGGCATGAAGGCTTCTGACTTTTTCCTGTTCTTTCTCTGGTACCTTCCATCCACTTGAAGGACTACAGAAATGAGGCTGCCTCAGACAGATCTGGTCTCTTGGAATTTGCATACTTTTAATAATCAAAACCCCTCTCTGCTCCTCCCAGCATGCCATGCGGAGCAACTGCCAAATTCCATCTCTCCTGCTTTAGATTTCTTGCATGCTTGGAATAGAAGCCCTTGGAAGCCCAGGGCTTGGGAAAACTCACGTGGGTCAGCCCTGACTCGGGAAGAGTCTGAGCTCATCTCAGAAACGTGAAGCTGGTCATGGCTTCTGGTTTCCCATTCAACCAGGAGAAACAGAAGCAGCTCTGCTCTGGTGTGAATGAAAACATCCAGGGTGTTAAAAAAGGAAAGATCTCAAGTTATCATAATAGCTATGGAATAAGTTTTGTTTCTTCTCTATGGTAAAGATTTGCCTTTTGAGGGTTAATTACACCAATGATGATCTGAGAGAAGGGCTTGAAAGAAACTTCTTGAAGAGATGTCAAGGCCATTGGTATACAGGCTGGGTAATCTGGGCATGGATGGAATTCCATCAGGAATGGACATTCTTCTAAAGACTTCTCCACATATCCCGAAGTTAATGAAATGCGCTCTGATAATTCCCTGGATACCCACGGAATTGAGACACAATGAGGTCAGGAATTTCCGATGTTCCTAGAAGACAGAGGCTGTTCTTAGTTGGCACAATAATGCGTATACCATTTAGAACCTCACTGGGCATGGTCGTATCAGAGCTCAGGATGCATAAAAACACCATTTCAAATCATTTAGCTGCTTACGTAACTGTTGAATACTTGCTTGCAGGAGCCTCTGGGATAGCTTAGATAGAAAAATACCTGTGGAAAGATTGTTCTGTGTTGGGAAGCTAGCAACAGACCTCGTGGGACTCTGGCTTTTCAAAGGTTTGGAACAATGGACACTTCTATAGTAAACGTGGGGAGGGAAACTGGGGGCACAAGGCAAGAAGACAGGAGGCCTCGGGGGTCAAGGAGGAGAATATCAATCTATTTTAGAAGGAGCCTGAGCTACAAAGATGGGAGGGTTCTCTGCGGCCACCAGATCAGCTCTGAACTCTTAATGAGCACAGCTCAGTGTCTACAAACTCTACCTACTGAGAGCTCTTTCCTTCCTTCCTTCTGCTCGCCTTCCCCCCTTCCCTCCCTGTTTCTGCTCCACCTGAGGCAACCTTGAATCACTACTCTCTCTGGAGTTTTGGAGGACCCTGGGCACAGCAAGCTGTCACCATGACCATGACGTTCAGCCACTGGCAGTTTTGTAGAAGCTGGAATTTGAACTATGAGGACCATGGGCTTGAAGTGCAGAGGAAGTGAGCAGGCTAGGTGGCATGGGGGAGAACACAAGCCTACACTTGACTTTGCTGTCACCTCCTACATAAAAATCCAAGCACACTGTAACATTTTCTTTCTAGAATAGGACCAGCAAATGCTGAAGCTGGGGGTCTGTTCCCCTGCTCCAGTTGTTTTTGCCCTGTGGAGGAGTGTTATATGCTAGGTGGTATTCTCATCCATGAATCTGCTAAAGTCTTGGAATCTATACTTCCCCAATACAAAAGCATTCTCACAAATCAGGAACAGTAATTTTCTGAAAAACCCTAGATCTTTTCAGTGATCCTGCAGAGGGGGGTCAGAAAAATTGCAATATTTTGCTTGAAAAACTTGTGTAAGCTGCTTTGAAAAAGTTCAATGAAGATGTGTGTTTAAGTCAAAATCAGACTCTTTACCAACTACAAGGATATTAGTTCCTAGTGAAGATTAACTCTTTAGTTGAGAACACATGCCTCAGAGCCAGGGGCCCCAGTCCAAATGCTGCTTTTGGCACTTCCCAGCTGTGTGACTTGTGACTTGGCCGGTACTCCTTCCTGGGCAGAGTCACAGGACCTAGCTCATGTCACTGTGGAGGAGGTGAATGGACTGAAATAGGCTGAGCCCTTAGAATAGTGTTTGGCACAGGAGACAAGAGAAAAGCCAAGGCTTACCTGTTATCACTCTTTCTGTCCTGGCCAGAGCCCCCAAGCAACCTGCTTCTGCTCTTCCCTCATCGATCCAGGCTCCTGGTGAACGCACCATTGATTCTGTGTTGATGCTCTGGCTTTGTCCTCAGCAAAATAAAAAAAAATGTATGTACATATAACTTATAATGTCCAATTATATAAGTCATTCTATTGCGTCAATGTATCCTAATTTATAATAATTATGCACCAAACATTCTTTACTCTGCAAGGGCAACCAACAATGAAATGCATAATATCTATCCTATTAGGATGATAATACCAATTTGGAGGTGTTTATTATTACTTTTTGTCTGGTTATATCCTATGTCTTGTACTCTGTAGCTTTTCATGTTTTGAATTATTACACCCATGATAGTCAAAATACAGATTTTCTAATATAATTACTACAGAATTTATATATAAATGTAAACATTCATGTTACATAGCTAGATATGTAAAATATGTATAAACATACATGAATCCTATAATACTGATGACATATTTTAATGTGAATATGAATATGTAAATATATTTACATATGTGCACTGATGACATATTTCAATGTGAATATGAATATGTAAATATATTTACATATGTGCACATTCATGCCGTGTCGTTTGTATGTATGTATTTTCATTTGTAAAATATCCCCAAATTGAGAAAACTGTAGAGAATACTTTCATTCTGTAAATAAATAAAGCGTAAAGAATAAAGTCTAGGGCTGAAGAGATGGCTTAGTGGTTAAAGCATTGGCCTGAAATGCAGAAGGACCCGAGTTTGATTCCCCAGTGCCCATACAAAGCCAGATGCACAAGAGGGAGCATGTGTCTGGAGTTCATTTGCAGTGAATGAAGGCCCTGGCGAGCCCATTCTCTCTCTGCCTGTCTGCCTCTTTCACTCTCTCTCAAATTAAAAAAAAGAAAATAAAGAATAAAGTCTACTATCTAGATACAATAAATATTGGCTTTCAAAATTAAACTTTTAAGTGAAATGAGACACTACAGATATAATTACTTCTTATCAATTTGCTTCTGTCTGGCTTGGCTCTCAGCCTTCAGTAATGCTAGTTTGATGTCACCATGTGTCTTAGGTTGCAACCCTTTGAATATTTATCACAGATATATATTCCATAGATATTATAGTATTTCTCTTATTAACAGTTAATAATCATATTTTTCCTACATGTGGTTACCTGCAACCCAATCTTCACTCTCTTCTTCCTGTACAACCATAGCATTAATCTGGGTGCCATGCAGTACTACCGCAGGCTCACGCTTCAGAGAATTTGTCCATCCATCTGTCAGTGAATGTTCATCAACATTATTCTCAGTCTTTCTTCCTTGCAGGACTTTGCAGAGAGAATTGAAAACCTGGGGGCATTTGAATCTGCTCACTCTGGATCCCAGGGTTTTCTCAGAAGTGTGAAACAAGAGCGAAAGAAATTGGGTGATGAGGGTCCTGATGAAGACAAACCTGAAGGGAGGCACCGTGAATATTCTGAGCTCCTCAGAACCATTGCACTGCATGTGGAATATACAGTCTCTGAGTTGAAAAGGTGTCTGCATTAGATTTTATCTCAGAAACGTATGATGAGGATGGAAACGTATTCAGAACGAGCAAGAGAAGATTCTTGAATCTGTTCCACTCAGTTTTAATCTATAAAGACAACTGTTAACAGTTTCCTATGTGGAATCCGCCAGACTATTTGCTAAGCATTTATTTACAAGTGTGTGTGCAATGTGTAAGAACAGGCAACCAACCTCCATATTTGGTTTTGTTTTGAATTTATGCATATAAGTAATAGAAAGTTGTTTCTTAGATTCCTCAAGGCTGGGAGTTAGAGATCAGGTCAATCCATTGGAAAGGCCCACTCTCCTTCCTAGAGGGCAACTCTGATTGTGTCCTTAGATGGCAGAACAGACAGACCACTCCTTCCTTCCTCTTCTATAATGCCACACATCTGGATAACATGGCTCCAACACTCATAACTCAACCACCCTTAAGATTGCATCTCTTAATACTGTCAACCTGGCAATTTCAACACATGAAATTTATAGTCCTACCAACATTCAAACCATAGCACCCAGTATCAACATTTCCTAATGAATCCTAGGATACAAGTTACCCTGAGGTAGACTGGAAGCCCTGAGATGTAGAATGCTATCCCTAGAGCTCTGCAAGCCCTTTATTGCTATATCTGCATAGACTCCAGACATACTCAGTATATGGATAGCAAAGAAAGGTATCCAAGTTCAGGACTGAAACACAAAGATTTCCATTTAATTCTCTGACACTTGGGCAGCGTTTAAAGGGAGGGTTGTGTTGCATAGACATAGAGGCTCCAGATTACCCTGCCACGACAACATTGCACAAACCAAGTTTATAAAAGAAGGCATCTCATAGGTAAGGGGACTCCCACCCGTGGACTCCATCGGGGAGTTGTTGGGTTGATCTGGCAACATATTGACAAGGGGATTTGGGGATTTGGCTGATTACTGTATTTACATGCTTTTTTTTTTCTTGAACCATGTTAGTAAAAAAGAGAAGCCTTGATTAAATGCTTCAGCAAGCACTTTCCTTATTATGTTCTTTGGAAAGATTCACTGTGATAAAAAAAAAACAAACAAACAGGAAATCAGAATCAAAACTGCTTAAAAAAATCTCATTCTCATAGATTTTAGAGGCAGCCATTATTCAAGCAATGCCAGTTACTTTTGTGACAGGTTTCCATTTTTATTTTATTAAGCAGAAACTTTGTATGGATACATCTCGAGTTGGTACCATCATTTCCCTCCTCCCTTCCCCCATTCCACTGAGGGCCGCCCTCAATGGCATTGCTGGTGTTCACCATGGAATTGTAGAATGTGTTGTGAGAGCTGCAGTCAGCTGGATCCCTTGATGCTTTAGGTCGGCAGCATGTGGTGTCTGCGTTTCATTCATGGATGATATGAAATTGCTGTTCCTTTCTAGGTTTCCAGACAAGAGGTAGCCCCTTCCTTCTGGATGTCTTTCTTCACAGAGCTTGTCACCAATATTTAACTGTCACCTCTTTGGAAGTAGCATGTTGGGTTTGCTCTGGTTCATTAGATGAAACACCAAACTCACTAATGGATTCTGTTTTGGAGAATTAACCATAATAGGTAGCTGCTTTTTTTCTGAGCAACCATGAACCATTTCTGGATGGAGAAAGAATGCAGCTGCTTTCTCTCCATATCCAATGGAAATGGGAAGGGAAGTGTCCACTCTTTCTTCCTCAGAATAGATTTGTTCCACTGGAGTTTTATGTAGACTTGGTTTTGTGTTTGTTTGTTTCTACTCATCAGAAGGCAACCAGGATGCTGACGTGTGGGTGTTATTAATGTGAAAAGCTCACAAGCACTGTGGGTTTCACAATGAGAACATTCATACCACTGTGCCAAACCACAAAAATGAATTCTGTTTTAAAACAGCATGGGAAGGAAAAGAAAGCAGTTAATTTAGAAGAGCTGAAGCCGGCATGGATGCCCAGAATGGTATCTACGTGCTTAATATAGTCAGATTTCCTTACACAAGCCAGGCATTTCATATTAATTATGAAATATGTTATGGATTAAGAGAGCAAAATATCACAGTGTGACTGGTACACATGACCTCGCATCTGGTTTTTAGTACAAAAACTAATGTTAGCCATGGACATGAAGGAGTCTTGTGGAAATGAAGGAAAGCTATTTTGTAGCTTAAAAAATTCTGATGTCATCAACAACATCAGAAGGTTACAATCTGTAATAGTATTTATTTTCTCTATGTTGAGATTTTTTTCACCCTAGGGTCAGTTTTGTAAATCTTAAGGGAAGTCTGGACCAAATATCAACCCACCCCTTTTCCTATACCCCGTTCCATTCCAATGAGGTTGTATTTTAACATATATGAGCATCTGCTTATGAGATGAGCTGTGGTTCACAGACTTCTACAATGGAGAGAGGCAATATCAAGAAGCAGAAAAAGAGGTGTTTCTTCACTTAGCGTTCCTTCATCTTGTGAGTCTCATGTTTCTAGGAACCTAGGATTTGATGGGATAGGAGACTGAATTTGTACGGAAAGATATATCTAAAGAGCGACTTTGGTTTCACATATTTAGCTTGAGAAAAAGCATTTTGGTTTACAGTGTCTTGGGATGTTATGAAAGAATAGCATGAGCAACAGAAATTCATTTATGACAGAAATGCATGAGTGTAACTATTAAATAAATCATCCACAAAGCAGATAAGTGGATTCAAATGGCTTAACAGCAAGAGAGGGGGCAAAATGTTGTTTTCTTTTACCTGAATTTTACAAGCTACAAAGAAATTCTGTGTGGACCTCTTAAGGGGGCTGAAGTATGCAGATTCACACTCATGGTGCACTTGCTCTGTTTTGGGTTTCTCCAGGAATTCCAGGAACCAGCTCAATCGTTATACTGGCCTTGTGAAAAGCATGGTGATGTTACAGCTTGAGCTGAGATCTGGGAGGGTGGTCAGGCACCTCTCTGGGATTCATGCAGTACTCAGGGGCCTTGTCATCCAATATTTCATCTATCCACTCCACAGTGCTCTGCTGACCCACAAAGTCTCAGTGGTCCCCTTCCATTCTCTTAACTCGTCACCTGACATGTTACTATTAATTGGTGATGTAATCAGTTTAATGAGTTAAAGAACCACACCATGTCGTCAATGCCAGCTGCTATTTTAGCTAGGGAAACCATATGCATATCGCCCCCGAGGTGACTCTTGACAACCAGAGAGCCATCCTATAAACTAGATAAATATCAAATTTCATAGTGCATTGAGCCATACAACTCGTGACTAATTTGTATCCCAAATTTCAATTATTTTTACTTATTTGACCTTGGTTTTATGAATGTTGTTACTCTTATATGTCTGATAAGAGTCCATAAGTCCACAGTACCTCACGATGCTCATCTTGGATTCTGACCCTCCCCCCTCAACTCTCTCCACACAGCATAGAAAGATAAGAATTTTTCTATTTTCTGAAATAAGGCTCAACCGAGTATCTGGCCAACCCAAGTTACAAAGTAAAATATAGAAATACAGGGTGCCTAATGCGTTTTTTAAAGATCATTCTGAGTTAATATCACTGGAGCATTGACATATTGTGATTAGATTACAGAAATACTGGCTTTTATTTTATTTTTATCACAATTTTCATTCATGACTCACAGTCCCTCTCCAAGTTCAAAGCCTGGGAAATTCTCTGAAACCCAAACTCGAAATCTTCTTGTGAAGACCTGATGGACCTGGGTCCTCGTTGATCTTTGAGGTGAAGTAGAATGGGTTTTTACTAACCCACCTAAGGCTCTTGGAAAGGAGCACCTGAGAGGGTGGACTGGATAGCACTCCACATGGGGTGAGGGAGGTGGAGGAGGCAGACAGCAGTTGCTGAAGTTACCTTGTCTTTCAAATACATATCTACACATAGCACACATTGGCTTTCAGGACATCTCTACGTAGTGCTTAAGCTTCTTTACATAGTTCCTAAATATCTGTGAGTTGATGAGAAATGATATTTTGAATTTTATTCTGCATTACAATGAGGGATATGAAGTTTGCTATGCAAATACTATATATAACTAGAGGTGTGGATTTTTCATCTAGCATGCTGGATGCCCATCTGAACATGAAAGCTTAGTAGGTCTAACAGTTTGGAGAGTTATTTAGCCCCTCCATCATTCAGAACACTAACTATCTCCTGAGAAAAGAGTACCAGTGACTGCTCGTGGGAGCTTTGTGGGAAGCAATTGCTTGGATACACGGATGCTCTTACAATGGTTCTTTTCGTGCAGGCACTCAGAGTTGTTTGTTAAAGAGATTTTGTAAATTATGAGATTTTATAATTATGAGATTAGATATGCTTAGGGGTTTTCATACACTAATTAACTGAAATCAAAATCAGGGAATTAAATGGAATATATGTGACCAGGACACTGAAGGAAGGAAAACAGGTGAGGTGAAAGAAAGGAGGCTGAGGTGTGATTATTGTCTCCTGGAGGATTGACTCAGCAGAGTAAAGGATTCCAATAAACTTGGGCTGTAAACCCTACTCTGAGTTTGTCACAATGATGCGATGTCCTCCCCCACCTCTATCCCCCTACACCAATGTGATCATGGAAAATGCTGCAGGAAATTGAAGCAAATTGCAATTCCATAATGCAATGAATATTTTGGCTAATGTTACAGTGAAAATAAATGTTAGCATTATAAATAAATGTTATGATTTCCAATCCTGGGCGGAAATGATATCAGGTAGGCTCATAGTTAGACATAAGATAAATGAAGTAAATGACAGCTACATCTTGGTAGCTGTTACTTCCTTATGGATGGACACAACACCTCTTTAAAAAATTTTCATCTTTATTGCCCTAAATTAGATACATTGATTGAGTAACTATTGTGCTTATATTCCCATTTTCCTCCCCCATGGCCCCAATCCTCTGGGTATCCTCTTCGGTGGGCACACTGGATCAATCCATGTGGCAAGGGGTTATGGTTATCAGGGGAGGCATCAAAGTTGCCCCCCCACCTTTATGTATTGTAGCTGAGGAGGGTAATGTCTCTGGGCATGGCTCTTACAATCTTTCTGCCCCCCTCTTCCATTCAGTTCCATGAATCATGGAGAATGAGTTTTAAGTCTGTTTCACTGTTGTTGGTCTGACCTTAAAATAATCTGTACTTCTACTTTAAATTGTGTTGGAAGTCATGGGTGTCTGTCTCACTGACTTAACTTGGGATGAATGATTGACTGTGGTTATAGGTCTCTTTTCTGCCCCACAACTGTCTCCAGTGTTTCACTTGGGGCCTACAAGATGGGCCTGGGGTGGTTCATCTCTTGCTGGGATATCAGTCTTCAGCCTGTTATTCATTGATGGAGTTGGAAGGACCACTCTCTCTCACTGCCTTCTGAAAAAATACAAACAGAATCTCCATCGGTGAGTGAGATTACTATAGGTTAAATGAGACACACATGTCTAATTTGGCAAAATTCTATTGAGATTAGCTTCTCTGTATTTCTCTGGTAATGGGGAATTTCTTTTTGGAGCCCCAGTTTTTAGTTCCCATAGGATTTTGCCCTGAGTCCCAATTCCAGTTAAGGATTCTGTCGCAGTCAGCCACACGCTGCTGGGATGAATCTCCAAACCAGGCACAGTTTATGGGAGGAAACGATTTATTCAAGCTACAGATCCAGGGGAAGTCCCATAAAAGTGAAAGAGGCTGGTCCTCTTTCACAGGGCCAAGCAGAGAGAGAGAAACCCATCACCAACACCACACACAAAACAGCAAACAGGCAGAAGGGTAAGGAGAGAATTCTTTTATCATTATATAGCCCTAGGGTGGGTTCCTGCAATTCTATCCCAGCCAGACTTAATGGCTTCCTGAGTCTCTGGAATTTCCTTCCGGCACTACCCACATTGGAAAGGATGTTTAGTTCTAACTTCTTTGAGCTTCTTTACATCCTACCCCTTCCTGAGAGGCTGCCTTCCTGTGAACATCCTCAGAGACCCACCCAAGATTACTTGGAAGGTCAAGTTGACAACAAAATTTAACAATCACAGATTCCTTGTCACTGAGTGGATTTCTTGGCCAAGAGCACCTCTTTGTGACTAAACTTTTTTTTTGCAACTACAGCTTGGTTGTTCTCACTGTACCTCTCAGGCACCTGGACATTCTTCCACATGTGTGGAATCACATAGGGACTACATCACATCCTCAAAAGAACTAATGTCATTATAATATCACTTGCATTGTGATTTTGACAGTCCATACCTTTTATCGAGATCATGAGAAGAAATAGCATAAAACAGAGATCTAGTTTACCATGATTTAGGACAGAAAACAGGTCACTTTTCCGCATGAATATTCCACCCACATTTTAAATATTTATAAAAATTTCTTTGAAATCCCCAACCTAGAACCTACAGGGCAAAACCTCCCTCAAGGCAGCCCACTTCAATCTCTATATGGAGTGATTTCCTAAGCTTTGCTAAACTTCTGCTTAAACTGTCTATGTCTCTTGACTGAATTCTTTCCCTCAAAAACACAAGAACCAAGCACCATGACTCTAACACTACTAGGAAGAAAGGCTGGGAGAAATCTGAGGGTAATTTTGATGGAGGAGGCAGGATGTCAAAAGGGTGTAAATTTGTGTGATAGTTCAGTTTTGTTGTCAATTTAACATGTTAGTAATCTTGGGTGGGTCTCTGAGGTTGTTTACAGGAAGGCAGCCCTCTCAGTAGGGGGCAGGATGTCAGGAGGCTCAGGGGAACTAGAAAGGAACATCCCTGGGAGGGCAGTGCAGGAAGGAAAATTCCAGAGTCTCAGGACGTCAACCAGTCTAAGAATGTGTTGCAGGAACCTGCCCTAAGGCTATATAAAGGGGAAGGAAATCTCTCTCCTGTTGCCGGTCTGCTCGTGTGTGTAGTGAGTTGGACATGCATCTTTTCTGTTCATATATCCCTTTGTGGCATTGGAACAAAACTTCCTCAGCCTTGCAGCCTAGACTGAAGACAAGCAGCTCCCCAGGAAGCCTTTAGGCCTTCAGTGCTGGATGGGGACTGCTGAGGCATCTAGCCATGTGGACTGAGTGTTACTGGTGCCTTGACTGTGGGACCCTGCTAAGAGGCATGGAGGATATTGGGTTAAAGGAAGTTGAGGCTGGCCTGAAACCCAGATAATCTCAAGCTTATCTGAGTTTATCTGAGACCAGTAGGCGTTTGGCCAGCAAAGTCTCCTTCTCTTATCCTTAAAACTCCAGCCCCCCCTGGCAGGCCACAACAAACCTTGAGAAGCCCAGACACTCCCAGGCCTGAATTTACTAAAGCTCACATACCCCAGCTATAATAACAAGCCTGGGCAATAAAAATTTGAAGGTCAGAGTTCCTCTGCAGCCACTGCCATCTGAAGGTATGGACTTCCCACCACTTGGAGCTGAGAAAGTTCCCCACCCCCAACTTATCTATACAAACTAGGCATCCACAGGTTACTGGCCTCTTCCAATCCATTCATGAAATGTTCACAGACTGCCCTGCCCTTACCAATTCCCTTGCCTCTTATGCCCCTGCTTCTGGTTTTTCCTCGATATAAACAACCTTTTCATGCACAATAATGAGTTCTTCACTGCAAGTGCCTCCAGGTAGCTATCCCCGTCGGCTCACCACTGTCCCAAGGCACTGTCCACCCAGCTGTGTGGATGAACCTGGCTGTTAGTGTACAGTGACCCCCCCCCAAGGAATCCATGAACAACACTTGAGTTTTGAGCTTGCAGAGCTAATGCAATAAATCCCCTTTTTTTACTACAACTTATTCTATTGGCTCTATTTCTCTAGAGAAACCTAATACAATTTGAATATGAGTGAAAAGGTTAAGTTATTCATGTAGCTTCAGTTATTCCAGCCATGTTGGGTGATATGATGGTATAGAAGATGGGGTGACTTTTCAGATGGTGGGAGCCCTTTGTATGATAGACCTTCTATGTTAATTTATTCTTTTCCCAGCTTTGGATTCTCCCAGGAGAGGCCAAGCCCTGTGAAGCCATATTTACAATGCTCTACAATTACTGTAAAAGCAATGGTTCATCCTAGGTGAAAACGGAGGTAACACATAATGGATATCTTTATACAAAGAGAGGCCACAAGCCTTGTCACCTGTAGTGGTTTTGTTGGTGTGCTGAAATAGTCTCTATCAAATCTGTTTGTAGAGCAATGGCTGCATTTGCTTACACCTCCAGAACACGCAGTTTCAGGACTACTCATGGAATCTTGGAGTAACATAAATATTTCAGAGCTTCAGCCTGAATCTGTGAGTGTCCTACCATGAATCTCCTTGCATTGACATTACTAACTTCCTAAAAGAATTTTTGAGGGGACATCATTCCAATGTCCAGCCCTTGCTACAAGCATACTATGTGAACACCTCCTTATTAATATTCTTTCAGTATTGGAAATTGAATTCCCATGATAGGGAAAACCCAAGTTAGTTCAAACAGATCATTAGGTTTCTGCAAGTTTTGCTTGTAAACAGTTCTTTCTCCCACATTTTAACTGGCAGTAGGAATAAACTTTGAATTATTTCAGAGAATTCAACAAATCGACCAAATTGTTTATAGATGTCCATTTTCTTAGTAGCATTATATTCCAACATCAAGTTTTACTGTTAGCAAACCCACCAGCAATTTAAATAATGTTTTTTTGTCATTTGACTTTAATGTTAAGCAGATAAAATTTCAATTTATTTATTTAGAGTGAGATATAAAGAGAGAATATGGATATAGCAAGGCCTTTTGCCACCACAAATGAACCCTAGATACATCTACCACTTTTTGCATCTGTCTTAACCTGGATACTAGAAAATTGAACCCAGGCCTTTAACCACAGAGCCATCTCCTAAACCCCAAGATAAACTTTAATAACAAAATATGATTAATTTTGTGACAGACAATATTTTTCTGAAAATACAACTGACTTCTTTAATTATTCAATATTATTGTTCTTTTGTTACATGGCTGAACTGTTTTAATGATATTTATGAAAAAGCTAGTTTTTTGAAAGAGATGAAATTAGACAAAGCCGTGCCAAAGATCTCCCATGCCAGAAGTTTTCTTAAAGAAACATCTTAAAGACCATCCAGCATGTTATTTTACACATTGTAGGTGCTCAGCAAACATGTAGTGTTGAAACCAACACAACCAGATCTTAGATTTTCTAATCTATAGAATTTTAGACATTAAATTTATACACACAGATATAGTGACAATTAGAATTGTATTTCAGTCTGGAGTGGTGTGTAATGTTTCAAGTGTTTTGTTACAGATTGGGGGAATGCTGTTTTATATGATTATTGGTATGGTTTATCACACACTTTAGTATTTCTTGGTGGTATTTATTTGTTGGTGTGTTTCACAAGACAGTGATTGTGCAAAAGAGACATGAAGTTGACTCAGTTTGAAAGGAGTCCAAAGGTCAGCCTTAATAGTTCCCTCTTCTGCCAATTTATCGAAGTTTGTCATAGTCAGCCACACATGGATGGGATGAATCTCCAAACCAGGCACAATTGTGGGGAGGAAAGTATTTATTGAGGTAACAGATCCAGAGGAAGTGAAGGAAAGGCTAGGCCCCTTTCACAGATCCAAGAAGAGACCGAGGCCCAGCACCACCAGAAACAAGCAAGCACATTGTAACATTGTAACTCACATAACAGGATTGCCAGGCTTGAGTTCCAGCTACTCTTTTGCATATGTATCCCTAGAATTTTGCATCCAATTTAGAAATACCTCAGGGCCAGATCCCAGGAGGCCAGGCCAAAGTGATACCTCCTCCAGCTGTAAGGCTGGAGACAATTCACAATTATAATAAATTCTATTGGGAGGCATCTATTCAAACTATCACAAAGTTACTATCTTTTGTGATCTCCATCAGTGATGATTAAGTTTTGTTGTCAACTTGACCTGTTTAGTAATCTTGGGTGGGTCTCTGATGTTGTTCACAGGAAGGCAGCTCTCTCAGTAGGGACAGGATGTAAGGAAGCTCAGGGAAGCTAGAAATGAACATCCCTTCCTAGGAGGGCAGTGCAATAAGGAAAATCCAGCCACTCAGGAAGCCAACAAGTCTGGGATAGGATTGCAAGACCCCAGACTAAGACTATATAAAAGGGAAAGAAATATCTGTCTCTTCCTGCCTCCCTGCCTACCTGGCTGCTGGTGCTTGTCATACAGCTCTTCATTGGCATTGGAACAGAGCTTCCTCAGCCTTCCAGCCTGGGCTGGAGAGGCTCCCCAGGAAGTCTTCAGGCCTTCAGTGCTGGATTGGGACTGCTGAGGCATTCAGCCATGTGGACTGAGCAGTGAAAGGTTCCAGGTTTGCAGACTTCTATTGTGGGACTTTTGTGAGCTAATCCAGTTCATCTCCTTTTTGTTTACTACAATTCGTTCTGTTGATTCTCTTCCTCTAGAGAACCCTGATGAATACACGTGGTGTGAGGTTCTTTACTTTGAATGCTGACACAGGTTACATGACATCACATTTGTTCCTTAAAGCCTCCCAAGGTGGTTTCTCTGGAGGCACATCCCCTCAGTCCGACACCCTCATCTCTTGGGACTTTTTGTATGTTCTGGCCATTTCCTTGACACTCCCACCACAAACTGCAGGAATCCTTGCTCCCCACGTGGGCATGCAGCAGGCCAGATGTGGTGAAGATATACCCATCTGGATCCCAGCTCTCACTGTCGACTTTCCCAGTTAGTGTAGAAATAGCCCTTGTGTAAAATCACTGTTCAGCATGTGCCGTTTTACCAACACCATTTCTCTTGCACAGAACTCAGCTTCCCCAGTACATTGTGGGAGCTGGTGTTACCACACCATCTTCAGGCTGCCTTTCTTTTCCTGCTTGAGGCTCCTGACACCCTGCATATGACTGCACTCAAAGCTGTGTGTTGAGGTCCACTTCTGGGAGCTCATGAAAAGAAAGGCATTCCCGCCATTCTGAGCTTGCTATTTAGAGTCTTGAAGCTCAGAGAAATTGGACAAACTCATTGCTTATAGCCACACAGCTAGTGAGTAGTGGAACTGGGGATCAAATCCAGTGTTTAGCTTTAAAGGCAAGATGAAGACTAATGAGAAGTTATTGGGAATTCCTCAGTGTTCTCCTAATCTGGAGATGTCTGATGGAGGGAGTTATGGCTGACCACTTGGGTGAGCCTCACCCATTTTCTCCATTCAAGGCTCAGCTTCTTGAACTGTGGGTTGGGTGACAAGTGATATTGCATCACTGAAAGAAGGGTTTGCAGGAAAAAAAATGTCAACAACAAATGTTTCCTGAATTCACAGAGATTAAAAGTTAATTCCAAATCAAGTGTGTGAAGAATCCCAGGTATTTCTGGCAGTGCTTGCCTGTGTTGCATCACTGGACTTCACACAAAGGGTTCATGGGCCGAAACATCTGGGCTCAGGTATGAGCCTTTCATCTCTTATGAACTGTAGTATTTTAGTGCACACATGGCTTTCTGCTCTTATAGAAACAGTATGATTTAATTACATAAAACAAAGACTTAATGTTTTCCTACCATCATTCCTCAGCATGTAAACTAGGATATAACTGGATAGTAGTGTGAAAGAATGTTCAATTTATATGAACATTCCTTTCTATTTGAAGCCGAGTGGTTAAAGACACTTGCTTGCAAAACCTGTCAGCCTGGGTTTGATTCTACAGTACTCATATAAAGCCAGACTACATGGTGGCTCATGCATCTGGAGTTCATCTGCAGCAAAAAAAGCCCTGGCATGCCCATTTCTTTTTCTTTATTTCTTTCTCTTTCTCTCTCTAGCTCTTTCTCTCTCTCTCAAATAAATAAAATATTTTTTAAATTGCTATTTGAATTGCTGGCAAAAGTTTCATAAAAATATTATTCAATGAACAACCATCAGAATCTAGCCAAAATAGCATGTTTTGTCTCATTTAACCTATATTGACTCTCAGATGGAGACTGTATTTTTCAGAAGGCCTTGAGAGAGCCAAGGACATCTCAATTCCACCAACAAGTCATTGGATGAAGACTGATATCCTGGCAAGAAACAAACCATACCTAGCCTTCACACAGGGCCCAAATGAAACCTACGAGAAAGTGATGAAACAAACAGGAGACCAATCACCACAGCAAGTCTGATAACCCATGAAAGGTCAATGGAGGCAGACACCAAAGATACCCATCACAACCCAGAGCAAAGATCCTGAGATACTTAAGATCTCAGCAACAGACTTAAAACTCACCCACCATGACTCAGGGAACAGAGCGGAAAGGGGGGCAGAAAGAATGTAATCGCCATGGTGGGTGAGAATATCCAGAGACATCACCCCCCTCAACAACAATACACAAAGGGGGAAGAAAAAAAGAAAACCTGGCTACCTCTGGTGTAGATTATATCCCCCTAACCTATGGACAGATCCAGTATGTGCACTGAGGAAGGACCCCAGTGGGTAGGGAACAGAGAGGAGTGAAACTGGGACACCTTCACAAGAGTTTCTCATAGAATGTATATACATACTCATAGTAAGGATATTAATTTTAAAAAGTCAAAAAATAATGCAATGAATTTATGATTGTGATTAAGACTGAATTTTCAACAATTTCTGAAATAGCCCTAAACATATTTCTAACATTTCCTATTACATATTTAAGTGAAGTGGCTTGTAGACTCATTTTTGACAAATCAAAGGTCATCTCTGACAAACCTGGAAGATCATGTATGGTATCCTGCAGTACCAAATATTACACCAAGTTTTAATTTTTATGTAAAAAGAAACAAGGACATCAATCTCATTAGTATGCAAACTTAGTCTCATCTTTAATAAATCATAAAATTAAGGGCACATATGTCAGTGTGAAACTTCATTTTCAACTTTAATGATCAAATTATGCACATAGTAAAGAATTGTTTAAACATAAATATCTTTATAATTTATTGATAGTATATGTTTGATTTTTTTATGCCTAGTTTATAGACATATGTATTGGGGTTATGTAAAATTTCTCAGGCAAAAAGGGTCTGAAAGGGGAAATATTTCTATTTTTATTTTTT
>PVHP010032888.1:0-20090 GCA_004024765.1 Zapus hudsonius | reverse complement strand
TCTGACTTCTCATCAGCTGACTTCTTGTGCGGTTCACACAATGAGTATTTGTGTTCTTCCTGGACTGGGTCACCATCACATCAGAGTCTCAAACAATACGGACAGGTGATGTCCTAGGACACATCATTGTCCTGGAAACAATTGCAGCAAATGCCACTTACTCCGCCAATGAAAGTGCACCAGCCTGTATATCCTTCAGCAGGAATAATGACAACGCTTGCATGAGGCTCTCACCCAGACACGTCACCTCTTCACAACCCACTGGGTTGGAGGAAAACATAAACCCTCGCTTCAGCTCTCCCGTAGCCAGAGGCTGGCGTCATGGCCATTTAGGCTACAATGGGGTAATTTTCAAGTGATAATAATTAGAGTTACGTGGGACAAATTTGCACTCTGTATACTAAAGCAAATACCTATGTTAATTAGGCACTTCAGATTCCTATGGTTCTACTGGTTTTCTTTTCTTTTTTCTGGTCTGAGACAGAGTCTCACTATGTAGCCTCAGACTGACTTCAAACTCAAGTATCTGTAGTCATATATTGATCAAAACTTCATCGAGTACTCCTCTATAGCACACATAAATCACACATTAGCTAGAACTGCTTCCTACAGACTCTTACTACTTTAACTCAATTATAAAATGAACCATCTCCCCCCTGCCCTGCCTAATAACAATTGTTCATTCAGGTTGAAAGCTGTTTCCATTGTGCAATGTGCTTCAGTGCCATTTGATGAAGGTATTTTGCCTCATATTAGTCATTGCCTAATGCAGACACTTCTCAGATACAGTGTAAGTCATAATATTTTTGCTCCAAGGGGCTCCTTTGGTCTGAATCCTCAAGTAGGGAGGAGAGGCTCCAGACATAAAGCTGAAACTGAGAAGCAACATATTTCCTCGGTATTCCACAAGAAAGCAGGTTTGCAAGCCAGAGCTATTTTTTTAAAAATATTTATTCATTTTCAAGCAGAGAGCTAGAGAGAGAGAGAGAGAGAGAGAGAGAGAGAGAGAGAGAGAGAGAGAGAGAGAGAACCAGGGCAACCACCTTGTGGATCTGGCTTATGTGGGTCCTGGGGAATCGAACCCCCGGGGCCTTAGGCACTGGATGCAAGTGCCTTAACCTCTGGGCCATCTCTCCAGCCCGCCAGAGCTATTTTTATTGATCAACGAGGCCACCCAGGTCCATTGCCCTGTGTTTATTTCCTATATGCTATTCCCTACTGTAAGTGTATTAGTTAGTTGAATCTCCTGTTGCTGCCTCAGCGATACACAGGGACACAAGGGAAGGCTTTTATATCCACAGTTAACCTGATATGTCTGGGAGGAAGGGTGCCTTCCGAGACGAGAGTTACTTAAGCTTTAGCTTGTAGGGGAGAGTCGATCTCAGACAAGAGCAAGGGCAGAAATTCTCTCCATCAGGAAATTCTTCTTTCAAGAAAAAATTTAGTGGTTTGACAGATTTTCCCTATTAATTAAAGTTGCTTCCACTACAGAGATCATATTACCATTTTATAGATGACATTCCTGGGACCAAAGTAAGTTACTTTCCCCAACACAGCACAGCTGTCACTGATAGTGTAAGAGGTGAGAATTGTACTACTTCGAGTGTGATATGATGATTTTTCACACTTTGGGGAAAGTGTGGCATTGTTTTTTAATTTAAAAAAATGATAAAGGGACTGGGGAAATGGATTGTTTGGGGGCAGTGCTTGCCATGCAAGCATGAGGCTCTGAGTTGGGATGCCCAGCACTGATGTAACAGCTAGGAACGATGGTGCATGCCTGAAATCGCAATGCTGAGGAGACAGATGGTCTCTGTCATATGTCATCCTCAATTACTCTTCTACCTTATTTTTTGAAACAGGCTTCTTCTCTGGACCTGGGACTTGCCGATTTGGCTAGACTAGCTAGCCAGGAAGTCTTGGGGCTTGTCCTATCCCTGCCTCCTCAGAAGAAGAGAAAAATGGGCATGCCATTTCTCTTGCCACTGCAAATGATCTCCATATGTGTCATTTTGTGTAGCTGGCTTTAGGTGGGTACTCAGGAACTGAACCCAGACGGTCAGGCTCTGCAAGCAAGTGCCTTTAACCTGTGATGCATCTCCACGGCTCTCCATCAACTTTATACTCCTGGAGAGAGAAGATTCCAAAGCCCTGCCCTTAGCTCTCTTCTTGGTGTCTTTTCCTGTGGAATCTCATCCAGTCCCTATGGATCCTTAACTAAGGAGACTGCGCTGTTCTTCCGAGCTTCAGCTACATGCATCCGCCTGCGTACTCAACTCCTTCTCTTGCACGACTCTCCAGATGGTATGCAGCTCAGAGAACTTTTAGTTTTTCCCCTAAACTCTGCTCTTGCCATGGACTTCTGTCTCACTGAACATTCAGTTGCTTAGACAAAAATGGAAATTTTTTATAACCCAGTTTTTCCATCACACAACATGTCTACCAACCCTAACTATATCCAGACAAATATATCTAGATTCCAACCATTTCTCTCCATCTCACCACCACACTGTCCTTGTCTATATGACGTCTATTCTGTCCTGGACACAGTCCATTGACTGGTACATCTACACACACACATTAAAATAATTATATATATATTTAAAATATATATTACTCATTTTATTTAGTATTATTTTTATTATTTACTATTTATTTTTTGTATAATTATATTTCACCAATATTGTGTGTAGGCTTGAATTTTTTTATCCTTTTTACAAATTGAAAGCTCACAGTAATTCTATATGAAGCTCATTTTGTCAGTGCCATTTTCCCGACAGGACATGCCTCCTCTGTGTCTCTGTGCCACATTTGGGTGATTACTGTGATATTTCAAGCTTTTTCATTACTGTGTCTGTTATGGTGACCTGTGATCAGAGATCTTCGATTGTTTGGGGCACCATGAACCACACCTGTATAAAACTAATACTATTCAAATGTTGCTTGTGTGCTCACTGCTCCATGACCTGTCTTTGGGATACCCTGTTACCCCAAGACACAGCAATATTAAAAGGAAGCAGATGAATGACTTCATAATAGCCTCTTAAGTGTTTGGGTGAGAGGAAGAATCGTAGCACATGAAACTGAAAGCTACAAGTGACTCCACTTAGTGATGAAAGTCAGCTGAAAGCTGAAATAGTCTGGAAGCCCTTGTGCTACGTAAAAATTTGTGAAGGGAAAAGAAAAGTTTTCAAAGGAAATTAAAAGAGCTTCTGCAGTGAACATGAAGGTAGTGTTTGTTACACGATGGAGCAAGCTTCTTGTCGCTAAGATCCTCTCTGCCCTGGATAGAAGATCACGTTAGAACAAAGCTCTGTCTTCCTCCTATTCTGTGATGGCAAAGAGAGGCGAGGAAGCCACTATGGAAAGCCTGACATTTACAGATGTCGGTTTGGAGGCTCAAGGAAAGAAGCTGTCTCCACACTTAACAGTACCAGAAAGTGCAAGGAGATGCCCAGAAGATCTCGGAAAGGTTCCTAAGGACCGTGGCTGCAACAGACAATTCAGTAGATAGACTAAGCAGCCATATTCAGAAGAAGGAGGAGCCATCCAGGGCTTTCAAGACTACACAGAAGTCAGTGCCAATGGTCAACGCTTCAGGGAACAGGCTCTCTTGGAAGGGGCCAAGGCAACTTCCACCAGTGCTCTGAAAATCTGAGACCCCGAAGAATCCTTCTAAATCTACTCTACTGCTCTATAAGCACAACCACAAAGCCCAATAACAGCACAGCTATGGCACTGAACACTCTGTGTGTGTGTGTGTGTGTGTGTGTGTGTGTGTGTGTGTGTGTGACACATGTATGGAGGTCAGGTTTTTGAGGCAGTCTCTCATTGTTCTTTGCTTCTGCTGATGCCAGATACCTGGCCCATGAGCTTCCAGATCCGTCTAACTCTGCATCCTTTCTGTGGGCACAGAGGTTGCAAGCTATAGGGCTCTGTTTCCAGTCTTATGTGGGGTCTGCAGAACTGAACTCAGGGGCTGGAGAAGATGCTCAGTGGTTAAGGTGCTTGCTTATAAAGCCTGATGTCCCAGATTCAAGTCCCCTGCACTTTGTGTAAAGTGAGATACACAAAGTGGACCATGAACTACGTAAAATTCATGTGCAATGGCAGGAGTCCTGGCTTGTCCATTCTTTCTCTATCATCTATCTATCATGTGTGTGTGTATGTATGTATGTATGTGTCTATCTATCAATCTATCTATCATCTATCTATACCTACCTATCATCTATCATCTATATATCTATTTACCTACCTATGTATCATCTTTCTATCTATCATCTATCTATGTATCTATCATTTATCTCTCATTGCTTACAAATAAATAATAAACACAAAAATAATTCTTTAAAAAGAAAGCTGAGCTCAGGTCGTCAGGCTTGCATAGTAGGCGCTTTAATCACTGAGCCATCTCCCTAGCTCAGTTCTGCGGACTATAAACATGGTTAACTGAATGTGCCACGTCCACTGCTGAGACCAACAGCTAAGGAAAGAATTCCTTTCAAGATATTCCTGTTCATTGACAATGTCCCTGAGAATAGTGTTGTTTCCATGACTGTTAACACAGGCCTGAGATACAATCCTACTAGCAAAGAAGTAGTTTTTACCTTTAATTCTTAGAAGCAACGCCAGCTGCCATGGTGTAGAAGTATGAATGTGAAATGTCCCCCAGACTTCCATGTTTGTGGTTTGAATATTTAGTCTCCAGCTGGTGGCAGTTTGAGAGGTAGAGCCTTGCTGGAGGAGGTGTGTTGCTAGGAGCAGCTTTAGGGGTGATCTAGCCAGTTCCCATTGCCAGGAGGAGCTCGACTCACTCTTGTTGCTTCCTATCAGCTACTGTGGCAAGACTTGATGATCAACCTTTGCTCTGCCTTCCTTTCCCTGCCATGATGAGACTTCCCCTAGAGAATAGGAATGGGAATAAACTCTTCCCTCCCATCAGCTGCTTTTAGCTGGATGTTTAATCCCAGCAATGTGAAGGTAACATATGCACATAGGTAGTGGTTTCATTTGAGAAAAGAATTGAAAACTGTCTTGAAAGAATTCACCATATGGGTTGTCAAAAGAACATTCACGATTCATGGATGAACTTCCAAATATCAACATTTACAGGAGTTTAGAAAAGTACTAGTGAAACCACACACATGACTTTGAGGAGTTCAAGGTTTCAGTGGAGGAAGTGAGGCAGATGTGCTGGAAATACCAAGTGCATTTGAAGTGGAGCCTGGAGATGCGACTGAATTGTGTAGCTTGGTTAAAGTGTAATGGGAAGAGAACTTGCTCCTGGTGAGGATGCTGTGGACATTGTTGAAAAGACACCAAAGGAGGTGCTGGAGAGATGGCTCAACCATTAAAGTGCTTGTCTCCCAAGTGTAAGGACCCAGGTTCAATTCCCCAGGACTCATGTAAGCCAGATGCACAAAGTGGGGCATGTGTCTGGAGTTTGTTTGCAGTGCCTAGAGGCCCTGGCATGCCCATTCTCTCTCTCTCTCTCTCTCTCTCTCTCTCTCTCTCTCTCTCTCTCTCTCTCTCTCTCTGTCGCTCTCTCCCTCTGGATCTCTCTGCTTGCAAATAAATAAAATATTTTTAAAAGACACCAATGGATTTAGAATACAACATAAACTTTTAAACATTCTGCTGTGGGTAAGATGCGTTCAAACAGCATCGCTTGCTAAGGAGATTTCCCACGCAGGTCCTCAGCAATGTGACCCTGAGTGTCCACAGCAGCCACCTGGCTATAAACAGACCTGTCTTTTTATGTTACTATATTGACTTGCTTTTATTCCATCACTTGTGCTTCATGGGACCATCTCTCCAACTATCTGAGTCCTAACACTTCATGGACCAGTAAAAATTGTGAGTGTGCTGAGAGCAAAACCTCTTTCTGATGACTTCTAATTTACTTTAACATCGAATGAATGAGCAGGTGGTAAAGCACTGAAGCAGTATTGTGGATTAAAGAATCTTGATGTGGCATTTCTTTTGATTATTATTATTATTATTATTTTGGCAATCATAGGGATTGAACCTAGGGCTGGCATAAATTAGACAAGCACTCACTGAGCTCACTTATTTATTTATTTATTTATTTATTTATTTATTTATTTATTTATTTATTTATTTATTTATTTGAGACAGGGTCCTGTTAAGTTACCCCTCAGACTGGCCTTGGACTCACTCTGTAGCCAAGAAAGGTCTTGAATTTACAATCCTCCTGCCTCAGCTTTCTGAGGAGCTGGAATTGTAAGCCTAAACCACCAAGTCTATGTCTCTTTCTCTTCTTTCTTTCTTCCTTCTTATTCCTCCTCCCCTCCTTTTCTTTATTTTTTCCTTCCTCCTTCTCCACCTCTTTCTCTCCTGTCACAGTTTCCCATGGATTCTTTGCATATGCACATCACATACAAATGGAAAAGGATCAACACCACTTGCTTTTGCCTTGACTTTCACTTGCCATGTCTCTAAGCATCCAGTTCACCCTTCAAAGACTGGACAGAGGGAGAGGGGTGTTCACCTTGTACCAAATCCCCGATACCAAGGCCTTTGGGTTTCTGGGCTTCATAAAAGAGAACTTGGGGGAAGGCAAGTGTGGATGTGTAAGGAGCAGTGAGACAGTTTGGCCCACTTCTTGAAACAATTTCAGTAATTTCTGCCTCTACTGAGGTTTCTTTTTAGTGAAAGGACAGTTTACCATGGAGCTTGGCTGCCCTTGTAGGACTATAAATCTGTATCCCATACAAGGGCCTCCAGCCTTCAGCCCAGGGGGCTCCCGGTGGGAGGCTGCATGAGCCCAGAGGAAAAGCCATTTGTACATCACAGTAGTTTTCCTGGGAAGATCATTGTGGCGTGAGGTAAGGTAGTACCTGTCCTGAGTAGTTATGGACTCCTTTAAGAAAATAAAAAGACATTTGTTTTAATTTTGGATGTGCCAGGAATTCATTTTCTCATGTTGTTATCTCTGATTTGTATTCAATTTCTAATACCTAGATATCTTCCACAGAGGGTTTTTAAAAATATTTTTATGTATCAGAGAGAGAGAGAGAGAGAGAGAGAGAGAGAGAGAGAGAGAGAGAGAGAGAGAGAAAGCATGGCATACGGGGGCCTCCTGCCACTGCAAAGGAACCCCATATGCATTTGACATGTTGTGTGTCTGGCTTTATGTGTATTCTGAGGAACCCACAGAGGATTTTATTCCAGTGGTGGAGCAAACATCAGCTTCCTGATTATGAGCCTGTTTTCATCACTCATCTTTATCTGCATGAAGCCAGCTTTTTTTCCTCCAGATTTAGGCATTGAAATGTTGTTTGACATTTGAACTGGGCAGGATGGGACATGAAATTACACATTTTTATGGAGCATTTCCATGTAAGAAAAACCACCAGAAAAGATAAAACAGTGGAACAGCATTCCCGAGTGGAATTTACTTGCATAGTCTGGCCACTGTGCTTTTAGTGATAAAAGGTAAGATTTCTATTTCAAATTCCTTAGAAAAGTGACTTAATCAAAGCCAGTTGCTAGTAGCTTAATAATCATGAGTCTTTATGCTGGAAAAACTGGCTGAGCAATCCATTATACAACCATTTATTATGATTGCCTGGTGACTCATTTTTGCTGACAACCTTATGCAGTTTAAATCAACAAGACTCCATTTCTTTGCCAGAGAGCTATCTTCACACACACACACACACACACACACACACACACACACATATACACACACACACACACAAAACCTGTGAGTTTTCCTATTCATTTATACAGCTAAAGAGAATGAGTTCTTAAGGCAAACAGCAAAGCTTGCACAGCAGAGGAAGGAAGGCCTGTAATACACCTGGCTGACTACACTCATTTCATTTCCCTTTTTGTCTGCATTTCCCCACAACTGAGGTGCAGGACACTCATCTTGACCACACCCAGAGCACACACCTAGATACTTACCAGAATTGCAAAATCCTAAATCAAGTTTACCATACTCATCTAAAAGTTACCCTAAAACATCCAAGGCCCTGACCATCCACTTGGGGCTCCCCAGCTCAAAACCACTCTACAGAGAAAAGAAAGAAATCTTTTCACCCCAACTAGACCTGTTTTGAAAAACCCATTGCAGAAATAACTGTTGCAGAAAGAGTGAGGACCAGAGGAGGGAATCTCGATGAAGAAATGGAACTGAATCTATTCTCCCAACTCCATTCCAGCATCTGTGTTCGTCCTTCATTGTGGACTGACGGGTCCACAGACAGCCTGACCACACACGTGTCTATTGACAGGGTCTTGTTCAGTCGTCCTGTTTTCATTGCTGTTGACATTACCGTGAAATTACACCAGAGCAATTTCAGCGTTATTCCTGTTATGACATTACTGGTAATAATTTGAATTTCTCCCTTCAGAAGATAACTTAGTATAGAGTCTAGTAACAAGAGGATTATTAAAAATGATTTCTTTTTCATCCCACTGGAACTGAAGTCAAGGGGAGGTGTCAGAGTTCATGCAACATCTTACAAGAAGGCAGAGCCCACCCGCAAAGTGACAAATGAGCAATTTTCTACTCAATTTTATTTAAAGAAGTAGTGACTGAGGGCAGGATAGCAAATTTATTATTTAAAACACGTTTATATTAAAACAGGTGGTTACATTTGATATTAAACATTTGTATAAGATGTTTGAGCATTGTGTCTTATGTCTGTAATCCCAGCACTTGGGAGGCTGAGGCAGGAGGATTGCTGTGAGTTCAAGGCCAACCTAGGCTACAGTTTGAGACTATTTCAAATTATGATATGTAAATGGGGCTAGAGAGACAGCTCAGGGTAAGATGTCCTGGATTTGATCTCCAGCACCCACGAAAATAGCAGGTCCACACACGCCTGGGTGGAGCACTGAGGGGAGCAGAGAGAAGATTTTTGGGGATCACTAGTCAACCAATCTGGCCGAAAACCAGTGAGGGCAGTTTCAGTGAGGGACCCTGTCTCAAAGGAAAAAGGCCTGGGCATACTTCCATAATAATCTGGAGCCTTGCCTTTCTGTACCAAACACGGCTGGCTTATTTACTATTACTGTTGCTCTTGGCATTGGCTTGCTGTCTGACCTTGGGGAAGTCTCTTCACAGTCCTGTACTTCCATTGCTTCTCTGAGCAAGCAAGAAGAGGTTAGCCCATATGACAGGCTCAATGTGAGGCTTCCACAGTTAATACAGGACAAGTCCTTAGGACAGAGCGTGCTAATTAGCCTGATCATTATCCCAGGGTTTTGTCCAAGGAAGTCAGCTTGGGGCTGTTGTCCCATACCTTGAGTTTGGAGTGGGTGTCAGGTCAGGACAACCAATAGAGGCTTCATGAGACTTCTAATTATCCCACCTGACCTCCACCCTTCCTCTTCCCATTCTGAATCTGTCTCTCTTCTTCCCTCCCTCCCTCCTTCCCTCCCTCCCTCCTTCCCTCCCTCCCTCCTTTCCTCCCTCCCTTTTTTTTTTCTTTTTTGCCTCCTCCAAACTTGCCACTTGGCACCTCTCTGGCACTTACCAAGCAGCACAGCTGTTGCTTCCCACCAACCTGAGTTGGTTTCAGGTGCTTCCAGACTCATTTGTCATCGTCCAGAAATTTGACAAAATCTCTGGTCAGCTAGTGGAACCCTCTTCTGTTAAGGATTATTGCTGTGGTACTTGTTTCTACAGGTGGGTTTTTTTTTTCTCTGTACTGGTCAGAGAAATGAAATGTTATTGGACTTAGAAACTGGGCAGGGTGAGAGATGGAAATAAATTTTTTTTTCCTTAGGGGAAATACAAATTTTCACTGAACTTTTCCATGGAAGAATAACCACTGGTCTCCATCTTAAGAAATATCCTTTGAATTTGATTATACAAAAATACATCTCATTATAGTATTACCATGATTTTAATGTCTCTATTTAAGCCAGGCGTGGTGGCGCACACCTTTAATCCCAGCACTCGGGAGGCAGAGGTAGGAGGATTGCCATGAGTTCAAGGCCACCCTGAGACTGCATAGTGAATTCCAGCTCAGCCTGGACTAGAGCAAGATCCTACCTCGAAAAACCAAAAAAAAAAAAAAAAAAAAAAAAGAAAGAAAGAAAAACATTTAAATAAAGTACTTCCCCCCCAAAAATAGCTTCACTTTACCCTTTTTCCTCTCCAAGAATATTTGAATTTAGAAACAAACACTATGAACAGGTGTGGTTGAGAGGCAAGAGGATTATTTGTGATCATTTTCTAGATGAATCTGCTGAGAGCAGTGGGAAAATGGCTTGCCCAAGCCTGCATAGCTACCAAGAGCCAAAGTTGGGAGGAGGCCCTTTTAGGCGGGCTTGGGAAAACAAGACAGGTTCATTATAGTAATAGGAATGCCTTTACAGCAAAAACCAACTTAATTATGTACTGATGATTATATTCTGCCATTGTGCTCATTTCCTTAAAAAAGGAAACCTAGGGGATTTTATGGCCATTATAGATTTTTTTTTCAAGGTAGGGTCCCACTCTAGCCCAGTGTGTGGTCTGGGAGCTAAAAGCAATTACCCGGACAGCTACCTGTGGGCCAAGTGAAAAACCTTGACATATTATGTCTTTGTTACAATCAATAGTAGTGGCACTTACCATATCTGGCTATTAATGGAGTGAATGTGAGATAATTGTTTGGGAATCTAGAACTGCTTATTTAAAGGGTGGAACTCAGTGTAATTAGGGAAACAAAGTACCTCAGCTTTGCCGTGGGAAAAGGTAAGGCACCGTGGGGCTTGAGATGGTTTCTCAGTTATATTTTCCATGACTACATAAAGTTCTCTGGAAGTTTCCTTGAGTATATGGTAGTGGGTGTCTGTCTTGGGGAGTGTGACGCTGATAGACATAAAGGATGTAAGAACAAGGATGGAACAAGTACAGTGTTCAGCAAGGAAGGACACTGTTTTTGTCAGGAATGTTTCACGTTGAACTCACTGGTTCCAGTAATGGATGTTTTTCCTCAATGCGCACCATTACGATATAGCATGTTACTGACTGAGGGCTGGAAGAAGCGAGGTGGGAGGGAAGAAACTCAAAGGAACAGCACGGGTTGTGGGGTTGGGGTCATCTTCATGGACAGCAGAGTGAGCCTCTCAATGGCCATTGTCAGGAGTTAGCTGAGCCATGACTTTGACAGTGTTATTTACCATTTGGCGTTGTCTCTCAGACACAGAATAGGTGGGTAACTAATCACCCAGACTTCATTCAATTCTTGATAAGAGTCATCAACATCTGGCTGGAAAGATGGCTCAGCGGTTAAAGCACTTGCCTCTTGTGCCTAAGGCCCTGGGTTCAATTCCCCAGTACCCACATAAGCCAGACCCACAAGGTGGTGGCCCTGGTGCTCGCTCTCTCTCTCTCTCTCTCTCTCTCTCTCTCTCTCTCTCTCTCTCATCTCTCTGCTTGAAAATGAATAAATAAAATATTTTTTAAAAAGAATCATCCACATCATACTCTGAAAGGTGAACTTTCACTGCCAAGGACCAACCAGCCCAAGAAGCAGTAAGGAGAAGCAACCCCATCCGTGGACCTGCCACTCATTTACATAGATCACAGCAGAAGAAACTTGCAATCAATGGTGGAAGGAAGACTTAAATGGGAAAGTTGGCAGGAAAAAAGTAGCCATGACTACCTTCACTCCCTGAACTGAAGAGGACCCATCACAGGGAGGAGAATGTGATCAGAAGATGAGGGAGGGGGCGAGGGGGCTGGGAACTGGCTGAGTGGCCAGAGCACCGCTGCACAAGCCAAAGGACTTGAATTGTTTTTGTGGGGTTTTTTTCAAGGTATGATCTAACTCTAGCCCAGGTCTACTGGAGGTCACACTGTCCCAGGCTGTCCTTGAACTCATGGTGATCCTCCTGCCTCAGCCTCCTGAGTGCGAATGGACCTGAATTCTGAATTTGCTTGCCAGCCAGTCAGTCTGAAAAAAAAATACCAGCAGAAACTCTTTCTCAGGAAAATAAGGTAAAAGAACAATAATGAGGGACACATCCTCTGGCCTCACACTCATGTGCATGGGTGTGCACATCTGTACACATGTGCACCACATTGGCACGTGTACACATACCACATGTACAGACACACAGTAAAACTAAAAAGATGAGAAAGGGGATGAGCCTTCAAGTCATGTACCCTTAGTGTGAGAACCTTCCAGAAACCTCTAAGTCAACCTCTGCGCTAGTAGCGATTGATGGATGTCGTTTGATGTCAGCGTACACTAGACTTTAAGGGTTGACTAATACTCATTCCAAAAACGTAACTTCCTATCTAAACAAGAGCAAGACCCTGTACACTGAGAAAGAGCAACTTCACGTTGTCTGAAGTTCTTACCAATGAAAGCATTTTGAAAATTCCCTCCCAGGATAGAAAACCAGTAACAAGAACCACAAACTAGAAACAAGATTTGAATACCTGGTTTATTGGGAAATTTTTCATAATGAAAACCAAAACTGTTTCTGCTGTAATTTACAAAATTATAATTTGATATATAAAATGAATTAGTTTTCATTATGTCAGTATAAATGTTAAAAAATAATCCATCCAATATATATTCAGAGAAACACATCCCTGAATTTTCCTGTAATATGTCTTAAATGAGACATTTTAAGTTTGTCTACCAAGGAATACCAGGTTTTTAAATTATATTTAGGATTCTGTTATAGTTCAAATCTGCCAGTTATGTCTATCTGATCAGAGCCCAGTTAAACCTGAGATGAAAAACTCCAAGACATTTCTTCTCCTTGAGCTGTTTGTATGGCACATTTAAACTCCTAATCACCTTCCTAATGCTTTACTCATGGCTCACCCATCCATCAATCAGGATGAGTCAGACCTGGTCCATCTCTCCATCTATCTATGCTGGTCCTGAACATATAGGCACAAAACACTACAGATTTGTTAATATAGCATTTTCCCATTCCCCTATAAACTACATTAAAGGATAAAATTTCATCTGAGCACTTAGCTACAACCGACAGAGGCCTTACAGCTGCAACTTGCTTTGGCCATGTTTGAATGTCTTCCTAGATGACCAAGCAAGTCAACGTGAAGCTTAGAAAAACAGCAATTGTTTCAGAATAACTAGAAAGGCTCACACATGATCTGCAATTAGAAACTATTTTGCTTCTTTAAGAAGCTGAGGACTTAAAAATGTGGGTTTTTTTGCTTTGCATTAATTTTAAAACATTTGGTCACTACAAATGTTTCCAAATAACTTTTCTTATTAGCTCTTAATAGAAACCGTCCATCCTACCTGGAAAAAGAAACAAAAACTTGATCAGATTATTAAATCTTAGAAGCTGTCTCATTTTTACCTTATTAAGTTTCATGTTCATATTCTTTTACAAATGCACTATAAATGTTATAGGTTTGATATAAGAAAATATTAGCATAACTAGCAAAAGAAAACAAGTCTTGTTTTACTCCACAAACACATATATAAAAGACGAATATGAAACTATAACACTAGCTAAGACACATTTTCTTTAGTACTTATTTCAACATTTTTGACTAGTTTGATCATATGAATACTGCCAAAGCAAAGGTTCCATGTGGTTTCGAGAAGTTTCCTCCTCTGGGTCCAGAGCTTCTCTCGGAGTCTTCCTCCCATATTAGGCAGACGTGTAGAAGTACCTGGGCTTGGCATTGCCCAACAGGTCATCTTCATAGTTGGGGAGGCAGCAGAAGAAGAAGGCACATCCGATCAGGATGATGGTGGCTGCCCACCCGAAGCCATAGGCCCAGTTATAGATGTAAGTGACGGCTGGGTTGGCATGGAGGGCGAAGGTCTGCGTGTACTTCACGGGGTAGATTACCAGGCTGATGATCTGGAATACAGCTAAATGGAAGGAAGAGAAAACCCAGAGTATTAATGCACAAATGAACGAGTGAATGAATGAAAATACACAATACCACATCCTCATACACAAAGTTTTTGTCTATAGCAAGTGTAAGTAAATCTAAAAAACACACTAAGTGGCTAGGGGAACCCAGCTCACTGTGACAATAAGGTAAGTGTCTATTGTGTGTAAGAGGTGTCTGAAATTGAATAGCGTCACACAAACACAATGATGGCGGAAAACAAGTATATTTTATATGACGTCATTTAAGCGCATGTAAGTACCTAACTCTGAACTAAAATAAAAAGTACAAATTTGCGTTAAACAATAAAAATCAGTATCATAAGGAAGAGTCTACTTTTTGTCTCTCGATTTCCTGTGGCAAACAGGAATAGCTAATATGTTCAGTGCTCGTAAAAACTGCATAATCCACACATGCAGGTGTGCACATCTGTATGTGACTCAGTACTGACAGTCACTGACCCACCACCAGCAGATGAATTCGCTGGGTGAACGGTACACGAAACAAGGAGCCTGTGGTGGGAAGGATCCATGTGGAGAATCACCAGAAATGTCCTCAGAGAGGGTGGGCCTCTGAAGAACCCACAGAAAGGAGAGGCAGGGGAATGGCACGCTGTGACCAGAGAAGAGAAAGAATAAAAGCTATGATCACCGTGCTCTGGGGAAGTGAGAGAGCAAGCAGCTTAATCAAATAGTTCTGAGGGATCGTTCTCGTGGTATTAAAGGGCAAAGGGAAGAAGAAGGCATGGGAAAGGTGAGAGAATTCCTCATGACATCTATCCTATTTTCTTTCTATATAAGTTCCTACCAATATGATCATATAATAGTTTCCCTTCTGTGTCTGGTTTATTTCATTTGGCATTTCAAGGTCTACTGTGCTTTACCAGACATCAGACTTGCATTCCCTCCTAAGACTGAATCATTCAGAATCATGGATAGACCACATTTTGGCAGACATTCTGGCTGTTTTAACAATGCTTCTGTGCTCATAGGTCACAAGTAACACGCTCAACTCCTGCTCTGAATTCTTTCGGATGCATACTTTGCCCTGAGCTTACTGGGTCAAAGAATTCACTAGAAGCCTTCAGTTTACGTCATGCTCAAGTGTGTACTCTCTAATGGGAAATGACGCAGGCATCATCTAGTTGTCTAAGACGCAGGAAAGCCTGAAATATCAAATGTGTTTCTACGATGAGATATGTCGATTTGAAGTGTAAAAGTTAAACAGAAGTGGGGCTCGAGAGAGTTCATATCTTCATATCTTTCGTGATTCCAAGACATCTCCCATTTTAAAATCTGATACAAAAGGAAACATTGAAACATGGGAGACATGGAGTAAACTTTGTGCTCATGTATTTGTATGTGTGTGCACTTGTGTGAACAAATCTTCACGCCCTCCCACATATAGTCATGGAGAGGCCAGAAGACATCAAGTCCCCCCTCTATCACTCTTCCTCCCTATTTCCTTGAGACAGGGTCTCTCACTGAAGCTGCAGCTCATGGTTTTTCAGCTAGGCTGGCTGATTAGTGATACCCAGCCATCCTCCTGTCTCTGCTCCCCCTTAACACTGGGGTTACAGGCACATGTGTGCCCATGCGTGGCTTTTTAAATGGGTGACAGAGATTGAACTCAGGTCCTCAAGTTTGCTCTGCAAGTGCCATCCCCCAAGCTCCTAAGCTTTGTTTAAAATGAACTAAAATTTTCAAATGTATAGTGTAAAGCTGGGCTCTGCCTGTACTGGCCAGTGTTCTGTGCCCTTCCCTCCCCCTGTTGGACTTGTCTCCCCTTAACTGTGTAGCCCTAAATTCTTGCAGAGCTTAAGAAGTCCTCCTGCCTCGTGCTTGATCTTAGGGGACCCATGCAGCCACAAGACTTTGTGCCAACCATATATGCACATCGTCGTCTCCCAGTTCTGCAGCTGGATGTCGGCTCTGGTCCTCCCATGCCCTTGGTTGGTGTCCTTAGAAATGACATGTGGCCTGGCTTTGCTATTTTCAGCAACGCTGTCTTTCTCTCACCTCAGAAAAGCAAATCTTGCTTCTGAACCTAGCTCTGTAGCTGGGATCTTGTTGCCTTGACGGGTATCCGCCTAAAGTTTCAAAGAGTTCTTGCTCCTGAATTCCAGGTTCTTATCTTCTTCTAAAAAAGGTTCACTCTGAGCCCCGCCCACCTGCGCATCTAGATGTCTTCACAAATCACTTACGTCTGAGTCAATGCAGGCTCGACAGGGCAGATTGCAGGTCAAGCCTCTGCTCATTGCAGCATGTCATGACCTGCCACATCACACTATCACCCAACTCCTTCAGTAAGTGAGCAGACTCAGGTCCCCTCTGCTTGGGGTTCATAGAAGGCCTGGGCAGAGACTGACCACTCTGGAGATTACGCTGCATCTATGGTTGGCACAATCCCAGGCCCTAGATAAGTGTCATGTGTGGGGATGCCAAACAGACCCAGAGGCCCTGGAGGAGAATTTTATCACTCGAATGGGGAGAAGACAGTTTCAGGCACAGGAGAAAAGACATCCAGACCCTAAAACACTCTCTCCTCTGATACTTCAGCCCTTGGTGACCACTTCCTAGAACATTCCAGAAGGCATGACTGCCACGGGTTCTCCATGGAGATCCATGGAGAAGAAATGGAACATTCTATTGGTACCCATTAAAGGTATGCATGAATGGCTGCCCACGGTCTTACCAGCCAGAGCCAGGAGGCCTCCGATCACCCTCAGGAAGACGAGCATTTGCGGTCCACAGAGAGCAAAGAAGGAGAGAATGAAACAGATGACCAGGATGATGAAGCCACAGAACAGCATGGCGGCCGCCGCTCTCCCCCACGCTGCAAGACAAGAGGAAGGCAGACTCATGAGACATAGGCCGACTCTCAAAGGCGCCTCCCCAAGATCTGCAGGATTCTTTTCTAGGAACAACATTTGGGGTCGAGGGACAGGGTTTTTGTCTTGTTTGTTGGGGAGGGGGTTGGACATTCCTTAGACATCTCCACACTTCAAAGGAAAACTAGGAGATTTCTATAGAGGACATTCATATAGCGAGACTCTGGGATGGTTTCCGCCCATACTTTTGGGGAAAACTTTTATGTCTGTAAAATGCAAAATCAGCTTCATGACACTGCTTCTCATGTGATATTTACTGTATATATAGGTCTATTTAAAAGACTCCCTGGCAACAACATGACCATTCTTGTACTGAATCATCCAGGTTAAGAACTCTCCAGAAATGCTTTGGTATCTCTAAAGAAACTTTGTTTTGCATTAAAATAGTTTTCTTGAAAGAATAACCATCGAAACTACTTATTTACAGCTAGACAGAGAGGCTGAGTGAAGCGATTGTGGAGAAGACGTGATGTTTCTGCAATTTTGGTGGAAAAAAAATAACCTTTCTAAATTTCTGCCTAAACTGTCATTTTTGATGTATTCAGATTTTTTTTTTTTGTCTGAGCTCCTAATTACCAGCCTTGGTCTTTACAAAGAATCATGATGAGACAGAAACTGGCTTCCAGGTATGAAGGCCACCTGGGCATCCCCACCCCTGTCACTCAATCCTGTCCCTGAGGAAATGGGACAGGCACAGTGCACGTACAGAACACGCAGCCAGCACTTCAATCCTGCAGCCGCCTGACTCCTCGGCTCATGCCACCTTGTCTCCAGAGATAGTTATCAGCCAGGACACGCACGAGCTTAAGGCTCATGCTGTTATCATTTCTACTTGAGTCAGGCCTTAATAAGAGTTCAGATAACACGCCCCTGGTCACACAACTAATAAATACATGGTTGTCTTTCCAGCCTGTGTGAATATCAAAAAATAACTTTAAAAAAAGATTTAGCTTAGAAAAATCATTAAATGAAGCCTTTTAAAGTGCACAGTTCAGGGTGTGGGTGTTGCTATATTCACAGAGTTAGACAACCATCAGCATAACAATTCCAGAGCATTTTCACACCCCCCCCCCATCAAATTCCTGTAGTCACTCCTCATTCTGCACCCCACATGCAACCCACCACTTCTGATGTCTTTTTCTTTTTTTTTTTGGTTTTTCGAGGTAGGGTCTCACTCTAGTCCAGGCTGACCTGGAATTCACTGTGTAGTCTCAGGCTGGCCTTGAACTCAAGGCAATCCTCCTACCTCTGCCTCCTGAGTGCTGGGATTAAAGGCGTGAGCCACCATGCCCGGCACCCTTCTGATTTCTAACAACTCATCTGGGTCTCTAAATTTGCCTATTCTAAACTTTTAACATGAAGAGAGGCATAAACTCTGTGGCCTTCACAACAGCCTCTTGCACTGAACATAGGATTTTTTAAGGATAATCCATTTTGCGGCATGAATGGGCATTTAATTCTTTTTCATGTTTCAACAAGATCCCGCGTTTTGTTTACGAATGCATTTGTCCTCAGAAGAGTCCCCGCCTCCCCAGGTCTTTCTTCTGCTCAGTCAACATCGTGGCTGACATATGCTCCGTTCTTGGACATGAGTGTTCAAAGTCAAACAAAGCTTTGTACCCAGCAGGACCTTGTTGATGTCTTGTCTCTACCTGCTGTTTGCTGCAAGTCTCTTCATCTGTGACCTCAGGCTAAAATACCTGGTTATGAGTTGTTATGTAAAAGTCATCTGTTGGTAATTACCCAGCCCTCGCTGCTCAGAATGTCCCGCCTTTGCCCCAGTAATTTCTCCAGGATCTAAGTTGTCTTTTATTTCTTTATTTGCAATGTTCCACACTGCCCCACAGTCTGCTCCATGGCCAATCAGAGTCCATTCATATCTTCACCCCTGAGAGTCAAACACCCCATTCATCCCTTTCTCCAACTCCTCATGTCCCCAGGGATCCCTGGAGATGCATGACTGACCAAAGCCTAACAGGTGAGTAAGGAGAAGAAACATTCTTACATGTATCACAAATACTGTATTTTCCCACAAATAAACAGTCACACCAGTCAGGAGAGGAGAGATACTGTAGGACTGGATCCAGCTGGAGGTTTATGATTCTCACTGCTTCCTTCCAAGTTTTATTCTTCCTTTCAGATCAATAAGAGACTTAACCGAGAGATTAACACAGGAATGTTTAATTTTAAAACAAAAATGAAGAGAACCAGAATATGCCCTTATTTTTTTTATTTTTGTCTTATAAGTGAGGTTTTCAAAGGGAAGTGACCATGCTCTGAGAATGGAATTAATCAGAGATCCTCAAAGCGAGGCTCATAGAAAACAATGTCATGTTAGACAGTGAGCTTATTAAAAACATATTTTGTGTGTTTTTAATCCCATCACTCAGGAAGCAGAGGTAGGAGGAGTTTGAGGCCAGCCTGGGCTAGAGTGAGACCCTACCTTGAAAACAAAACAAAAACCAGATTCCACACCTCCCTCAATACTTACTGAACACAGGTTTGAAAGACATCACCCAGGGATCACCATTTTAGTAATACTGTGTTTCTTACATCCACACTAAAGATTTCTTATAAATATTTTTAGTTCACATACAAAATAACTGGTCGCATCATGACATTTTTCCTACATACACGTCATCATCCTTTCCTCATATTTTCTCTCGACTTCTCTGCCCCTTCTCTCCTCTTTCTGCACCCATGTTATTTGCATATATGTAGATATTGTTAAATCTGAGATTTGGCATAAAAGAGAAAACGTGTCAGTTTTGAGTTTTATTCCCACCTCTACTCTCTTATGCCCTCTTCCCAGCCTTTTTTGGCTTAAGTTTGAAAATAACTTAAAAAATGACTAAGCTCTTTATAAATGCTCAAGAAGGCATTGAAGTTCCAGTGTGACTCACAGTCTCATTTCTATATGTTATTTTGTTTTTGTTCAATGTTTTGGTGTGGCTTTTGGTAACCATTAAGTTTAATTAAATCCAACTATCAAGTTTATATAAGATGGGCTGGGGGAGATGGCTCAGTGGTTAAAGGTGCTTGCTTGCAAAGCCTGCCAACCCAGGTTTCTATTCCCCAGCACCCACATAAAGCCAGATGCAGGAATTTGTTTGCAGCAGTCAGAGGCCATAAAAATCCATACATTTCCTCGCTCAAATATAATGTATATTTGATTCCAATAAGCGAAACCTTATTTTTCTTTCCATGAATTCATAACTTTAAAATTGTGCCCTAAAAAGGCAAGGTACCTATGTATGCATGCAGAAATATAATGAAAACACTTTTCAAAGCAGGATGTTGGCATTTAATAAAATTTTTTTAAAAACTTTCTAACAA
>PVHP010032887.1:0-19908 GCA_004024765.1 Zapus hudsonius | reverse complement strand
TCCTACCTCTGCCTCCCGAGTGCTGGGATTAAAGGCGTGCACCACCACACCCGGCCTGTTTCAGGATTTAAAAAAAAAAATATATATATATATACATATATATATATGTATATATATATATAAATTTATTTTCAGGCAGAGAAAGAGAGAAGAGTGACAGAGAGTGGGTACATCAGGGCCTCTAATCACTACAAATGCTCTTCAGATGCATGCACCACTTTGTACACCTGGCTTTACATGGGTACTGGGGAACTGAGCCAGGGTTATTAGGCTTTGCAGGCAAATGCCTTAACTGCTGAGCCATCTCTCCAGCCTGGAAAGCCTTTCTGATGGGCAGCAGTGTAGGGAAGAACTGGGTTAGAGTATAAAGCCAGAAGGTGACACCACAGGAAAGAAATGGGGACCTGGAGGAGGTCCACTAAGTTCATAGGAACAGTAGTTATGGAGTCATTTATAGACTGTTCTCAAGGTTTCCAATGTGGTGAGGGAGAGCAAATTTATTTTGGTGCCAAAACTGCCCAAGGGTTTTGGCTGAGCACTTTCTCTTTGGCCATTTCATGATTTCCACTGACCTTTTCTAGGCAGTACCAGATCCTGGTACTTCTTCCACTGAAATGTGTTTTCAGATCTCTTATCACCATCTTTTTTTTTTCCGTAAGAACTTTCTAATATTTTCTCTCCTTCATTTCTTTTTTTTGGAGATAGGATCCTGCTCTAGCCCAGGCTGACTTGGAATTCACTGTGTAATCTCAGGGTGGCCTTGAACTCACAGGCGATCCTCCTACCTCTGCCTCCTTTCTGAGTGCTGTGATTAAAGGTGTGCACCACTATGCTAGATCCTACTTATTTATTATTATTTTTTTTTTGAGGTAGGGTCTCTCTAGCCCAGGCTGACCTGGAATTCACTATGTAGTCTCAGGCTGGCCTTGAACTCACGGAGATCCTCCTATCTCTGCCTCCCAAGTGCTGGGATTAAAGGCGTGTGCTACCACACCCGGTTTGTTTTTTTGAGGTAGGGTCTTGTTCTAGCCCAGCCTGACCTAGAATTCTCTATGTAGTCTCAGGGTGGCCTTGAACTCACAATGGAGGCAGAAGTAGGAAAATTGAGACCCTACCTTGGGGGGGGAGTTAAAATTTCCTAGGATTTCTATGAATTATCATTGAGTAATCCTAATGAGGCAGTTCTTTTGTTCTTCTCTTACAAGATTTCTCCAGGGAGACCTGAGCATCGTCACCAGCTCTGGCTCCAACATCACACTCCCCAGACAGCCCGAACCTGTGCTTTCCTCCAGGGAGTGCGTTAGCCTTTGACTTTCAGAAAGAAAGCATTCTGAAAGCCCTGCGTTTTGTTATAAGAGAAAGAGTACTTCCAGAGTCAGAAATCATGCCACTGGATATCAAGAATGAAACCCAAGTTTCCATCAGCAAAGAGCATCCTTTATCCTACTTTAGTTTTCTGAAGCAAACAGAGGTAGGCTCTTAATAGAAAAGCCAAGCCTTCTGAGGACAGATGAGGCCAACTTTCCCCACAGGTAACATTTAAGAGTGTGAATCTTAAGAGTCACAAAGGCTAAACCCTAAGGGGCATGGGAGTTTTCACTACTATTTATTTTTTTTTATCTGAATTGGTAAAGGGAATGGAACACACATCTAGAATTCTTTCTGAAATTAAAGGAACACAAAAATAAACTGTTATATCAATACTGTAATTATATTCACAAACTGATTTTCAGGGGAATCAACATACATTAGGTTTCTTTAGGAGCCTATAATTTCCAAATTGCAAAAAAGCATGGCCTCTGAGCTAAACCTCTGAAAATGTTTTGACGGATGAACTTTAAAGAACCCCTCCAAAACAGCCAACCCCAAAACAACCACTGTAGAATTAAAAAAAAAAGTAAACTTCTCATGTTGAGGAAAATTAAAGGCTTAAAGGATACAGGAGAAAACAGGCTCGTCTACTTGGAAAATAAACAAAATACAACTTCCCTGCCCTTATGTCACAAACCACCAGGGATATTTCAGAGGTTATGAGGAGTGGAGTACCCATCCCTGTCAGTCTCTGGAAATCCTCTGGGTGTGTACTCCTTTATATATGTTACAACAGGTGACACTCTTCCATCCCCTCTCCCTGCCCCACCCCCTGGTGTCCACTTGAAGACCCAGAATCTGTAACTGCCTGGGTCTGGAGACTGGATGGTGACTAACTGGGGTTTCAGGTTCTCCCATTTGTTCCTTCACTTGACAAATTCTCCAGAGACTTGTTTCTATGTTGGTAGGTAAAAGAACTTTTCTTGGGGCAGGAGTGGAATCTCCCCATGTAGCTCAGTCTGGCCACAAATTTATAATCTTCCTTCCTCTACTTCTCAAGTGCTGAGATTACAGGTACCCATTATTACAACTAGTTTTTTTTTTTTTTTTTAAGGTAGGGTCTCACTCTAGCCCAGGCTGACCTAGAATTTACTATGTAGTCTCAGGGTGGCCTTGAACCCATGGTGATCTTCCTACCTCTGTCTCCTGAGTGCTGGGATTAAAGATGTGCACCACTACACCTGTCCTCTTTATGTGGGTACTGGGGAACTGAACCGAGGTCATTAGGCTTTGCAAGCAAGTACCTTTAACCACTGAGTCATCATTCCAGGCCTTTGATGAACAAATTCGAAGCTGACAACCACAGACATTCTTTTTCTTTCTGAAACAGGGTTTATCGATGTAGTTCAGGCACGAACTCTCCAATCTCTTGCTTCAGTCTCCCAAGTGCCAGGATTATAGGCATCTGCCAACAAGCCCAGCTCAAACAATTTTTTTTTTGTTTTTTTGAGGTAGGGTCTCGCTCTAGTCCAGGCTGACCTGAAATTGTCTATGTTCTCAGGGTGGCCTTGAACTCACGGCAATCCTCCTACCTCTGCCTCCCCAGTGCTGGGATTAAAAGCGTGTGCCACCACGCCCGGCTTAAACAATTTTTTGACTAATGGTTAAGTTAAAACTATGTTTTGGGGCAGTAACTTCAGTAGGTATCTAAAAAATCAAGTCTATGCTTTATCTACTTAATATTTTAGCATCTGTGGCCAGAGAAATATTCTTTCCTTATTTTGTTTTTCTTATTTAAGTGTGACAACAATTGCAAAAAAGAGAGGGGGGAGAACCTCCCAAACCTGGGCATAGGTGGTATTTGGCAGGATTGCTACAAGTTTAAGACCAGCTTGGACTATATGACAAGACCTGTCTCAAAACAAACACGGTCTAAAAGTCTAATCCCCAAATTTTGATATGATTTTATTTTATTTTTTTGAGGTATGGTCTCATTCTAGTCCAGGCTGACCTGGAATTCACTATGTAGTCTCAGGGTGGCCTCGAACTCATGGTGATCCTATCTCTGCCTCCCAAGTGTTGGGACTAAAGACGTGTGCCATCATGCCCAGCTACAATTTTAGATTACAAATTCTATGATCAACCGTGAGTTTGAGGCCACTGTGAGACTATAATAGTGAATTCCAGGTCAGCCTAGGCTAGAGTGAGTCCCTACTTCAAATCACCCCCCCACCAAAAATAGGTTTTATGGTCATTTTTTTCCCATTTTCCCCTCCCATATTCCCAGAATAGTTATCTACTTACCCACTTTACATTTGTTAAACCCTTACCGGTATTAATAATTGGTATAAAACATAATTGGTATTGAAAATGGTGAAATTACCACAAGATGTGCTACCTCTATCACATCTGGGGGGGGGGCAGGAGAAACTGTAGAGTACTGGCCTGACAAACAGCTCCAAGGCGGTGGTGACAGATGTAGTTATCATTCAAAACCCATCAAAGCAGTAATCCAGAGGCTAAAGAGAACTCAATACTAACCAGGCTGGAGAGATGGCTCAGCAGGTAAGTCACTTGTCTGCAAAGTCCAAGGACCCAGGTTCAATTCTCCAGTACCCACGTTAAGCCAGGTGCACAGAGTGATGCATCTGGAGTTGTTTGCAGTGGCTGGAGGCCCTGGCATGCCCATTCTCTCTATCTGCCTCTTCCTCTGTCTATCTGTCTGTCTGTCTGTCTCAAATAAATAAGTGGCTAAGCATAACCTGAGGAGGGCTGGAGAGATGGCTCAGTGGTTAATGCACTTGCCTCCAGTGCCTAAGGCCCCGGGTTCAATTCCCCAGAACCCACATAAGCCAGACCCACAAGGTGGTGGCCCTGGTTCTGGTTCTCTCTCTCTCTCTCTGCTTGAAAATGAATAATAAAAAAAAGCTTCCCTAGAACAAAGGCCAATCTTCTTTAAAAACAAACAAACAAACAAACAAAAAAACCCCTGAGGCACAGTCCCCACATAAGGACTGACCCCAGTACTTGGAAGGCAGAGGTAGGAGGATTGCCATGAATTCGAGGCCACCTGAGACTATATAGTGAATCCCAGGTCAGCCTGGACTTGAGCAAGATTCTACCTGGAAAAACCAAAACCAAACCAAACCAAGCAACCAACAACAACAAACAAACAAACAAAACAAACAAACCACTGGTGAAATTAATCTAAATTTGTATTCAACCAAGCAGGTTAGGATTAAAATATTTAGTTGGGTATTTCATTTGCCAACACTTACTGAATACTTGGGAATGTTAGAGCTAAGGTATACTGTAACTAATAAGACATGGTCCCTGCAGTCTCCTCCATGTAGGGAGACCACCAGGTAAAAAAAATAATTACAATGCAATGTGAGAAGTCCTATCTATAATGGAGGCTTGTACAGAGTCCCGTCTTTGGCTTGCCTGTGCTCAGGTCTTATGAGATAAGATAAGTATCAGGGTCTAAAACATGCCTCTGAAACCGAATATCCACTCACTAACTTCTATCACCTTTCAGTCCTATACCTTCCCCAGGTGTCTCCTCTCTTCCTGAGTTGCATACCCAGACAAGATAGCCAAGGTGATAGGGCTACAGTCTCAGGTTAAGACAAACTCAGATCAGAAACTACTCAAGGGAGCTCAAATCCTGTGATGACTGTATTCATGGTATAGATCTTAGCTATAGATCGTTAAGTCTTTCTGCACTCAAATACCTTGTAATCTTTCTCCTAAAACAAACAAATAACAACAAAAAGATTTGGTGGCTTATGCCTATACTCTAGCCCTTGGGAGTCTGAAGCCAGCCTGGGATACTAGGCCAGTCTGAGCTACAGAGTGAGTCCCTGCCTCAAAATGATGACAAAAACAAACAAAACATTAAAAAGTTTCATAGGAATTGAACATTTCTGAATTCTGTTGTTTCTCAGCAGTGTGGGAGATGGATGGAGCCCAGGACTTTACAATTGCTCTACCACTGAGCTATATCCCCATTCCATAATAGTTTTATAAATAGATTATTGTCTCTGAGCTTGTAGGATTGGCACTTATGCCCAAAGGTTTGGGAAAAAGGGTAGCCTTAACTTCAGTGCCAGGGCCATCTGCAAGCTAGGCAAGCAGTCTACTGATGAGCTGCAGCCCCAGCCATATTTGGAGTTTCTCTGGTTACAACGGAGCTCAGCTAACCACGACCTGCTGAGGGTTCCAAGATGCTGCTCTCAGGCTTTCCTAGCTTTCCACATCAGACCTCAAACTGTGAAATACTGGTGGTCATGAAGCAAAATTCCAAACAAACCAAGGATTTGAAAAGGAAATTTAGAAATATAATTCCTAGACTGGGGAGATGGCTCAGCACTTAACAGTGCTTGCTTGCAAAGCTTGCCGACCTGAGTTCATTTCTCCAGCCACTCACATAAAGATGGACAAGCATTTGTTTGCAGTGGCAAGAGACTCTGGTGCACACGTATACACACACAAACACACATACATAAAATTTTTAAAAATTAGGGGCTCAGTGGTTAAAGACCTGTGAAGACTGTAGGTCTGGGTTAAATTTCCCTGTACCTACATAAAGCCAGATGCACAATGTGGTGCATGTGTCTGGAGTTCATCTGCAGTGGCAGAGAGAGGCCCTGGCTCTGTCTTTCAAATAAAAAAAAGTTAACCAGCTCCCAGGTGAGGACAAAGTTACACTCTGAGTAGATCTGGGGTTCTGAAAAATTTCTCTTATAAAGAAAAAAAAAATCTAGTACTGAGGTCCATATTCTCTACCACCAAACAGGGAGTCTATGGTGCATAAACAGACTGAGGCTAGGAATTAAAAGAAGATATTTGGGGTGGGGAGATGGCTCACTGGTTAAGGTGCTTGGCAGCAACACCTAACCACCCAAGTTCGATTCTCCAGTACCCACGTAAAGCCAGGTGAAGGCATCTGGAGTCTGTTTGTAGAGGCTGTAGGTCCTGGTGCACCCATTCTCTCTGTCTCTCTTCTATATCACTCTGCTTGCAAGTAAATAAAATAATTTTTTAAAAAAGTTGTTTCTAGCAGGGCATGGCGGTACATGCCTTTATCCCAGTACTCAGGAGGCAGAAGTAGGAGGATTGCGGGCTGGAGAGATGGCTCAGCAGTTAAGGCACTTGCTTCCAGTGCCTAAGGCCCCGGGTTCAATTCCTCAGGTCCCACATAAGCCAGACCCACAAGGTGGTGGCCCTGGTGCGCGCACGCTCTCTCTCTCTCTCTCTCTCTCTCTCTCTCTCTGCTTGAAAATGAATGAATAAATAAAAAATTAAAAAAAAAACTCAAAATCAAACCAAAAAATTAAGAAAAAAAAAAAAGTAGGATTGCCATAAATTCAAGGCTACCCTGAGACTACATAGTGAATTCCATGTCAGCCTAGGCTAGAGCGAGACCCTACCTCAAAAAACCAACAAACAAACAACAAAAAAGATATTTTTAGAAAGATTTTAGGGATCAGAAAGATTTGGAATGACATATTTTTCAGGGGTCAGGTGGGGGTGGGGAGAGCAGTCACTGGGAGGGCAAGAAGGCATGGAGAAGAGAGGTGAGCATCAAATGCCCCCCCCCCAAAAAAACCCTTTCGCTAGTCAGGTATAGAGAACTATTAGGGGGCCTGCAGGAATCTAGTTCCCTGTCAAAACCCTTTCTGGGAACCAATGGAGTTTATTAACTGCTGGTGGTGTAGATTAACTGCCGTCTTCCACCAGTTCCCTCCTGGGGACACAGGAGGAGACCCAGGAGTATAAGTCTCCCCTGGCAGCGCTTTGGGAACCAACAACAAACTGAACCATTTGCCCCAATGCTTCTCCTGGTGCACAGAGATCACCCAGAAGCTCAAATGTGGGGTCCCTTGGCAGCTTCCCAGCAACACCCTTTAAGTTTCCAGATGCTCTTCACTAAATATATAATAACAACAAAAGGAAAAATGTCCCCCTCTTCAAGGGCTTTCCCTTAGAAATTATAACTATTTAGCTTTATTATTATTTATTTCATTTTATTCATTTTGAAACAGGTCTTATGTATTTCGTGAACTTCTGATCTTCCTACCTCTACCTCCCAAGTGCTAGGATCACAGACATGCACCACCACATCCATTTACGAGGTTTTTGAGGAACCCAGGGCTCTGTGCATGTTAGGCAAGTACTCCTCCAACCAAACTACATCTCCAGCCCTAGCATGTAATCACAATTTACCAGCACACTTATTTCCCTAAAATAATTTCTTTTTTTTTTTTTGTGTGTGTGTGGGGTGTTTCGAGATAGGATCTTGCTCCAGCCCAGGCTGACCTGGAATTCACTATATAGTCTCAGTGGCCTCCAACTCAGTGATCCTCTTACCTCTGCCTCCTGAGTGCTGGGATTTAAGGTGTGCACCACCATACCCAGCTTGTAAAATAATTTCTAAAAATAAGAAAAACTTCCTGTAAAGCTATCCAGATAAATTATATGAAACAGCAAACTGTGTCAGACAGTCCTGATTAAATAAATGGGCCACATCTAGATGAATTTCTGCTTAAATGAACAGATGGAACTAAAGACCTTACCAAGAAAGGGAAGCAGTTCTATTGTCAGATGATTCATGCTCCATGCCTCCTGGGTACAAGACTCTGGTAGAAATGTACCTAATTTTTCAGTTTGGTACCTAGTACTATATAGTGATGGTCAATATGTACTGAGTGCCTGCTAAGGTGCTACATGCATAATCTATATTTAAATCCTCACCTCATGAAACAGATTTATTACAATTCTTACATTGATGAGGAACCTATGGTACAGGCACATTGCTCAAAGGTCACAAAACCAGTGTCTGTCTGTCTGTCTATCTATCTATCTATCTATCTATCTATCTGTCTATCTGTGGTAGTTTAAATGGATGTCCCCAATAGATTCAAGAGTTACTGGGTTTTTTTTTTTTTTTTCCAGCTGCCTGGCTAGAGGAGGTGTCACCTTGGCCTGTCCTAATAGGTTCCAGTCCTAAGGTATTTCTGAGGTGGATGTGAAATTCCAGCTATACATATGCAAAGAGCATTCTGAGCTCAGGCCTGGAGCTCCTGCTGTTTGCTAGTTAGAATTGGAGTGTGCTGGCTGGAGGTGATGGGCTTTTCTCTCTGCTTAGATCTGTGAAAGGGGGCCAGCCTTTTTCTTCATTATTGAACTTCCTCTGGATCTGTTACTTTAATAAATACTTTCCTCCCCAAACTGTGCCTGGTTTGGAGATTCATCCCAGCAGTATGTGGCTGACTGCGACAGATTTTGTACCAGAAGTGGGGTAATATAGCTGAGACGAATCTGACTGTGTGGATTTTGGTCTTCTGGAACTTGTGTGCTGAAGGAATGGACATGGACTTGGTACTTGCAGCTGAAGATGCCTTCCAGAGCGATAAGCCAAGTTTTATTGACTATTTTGGTGAGAATTTAGAAATGCTCAGTGCAGAGAGAATTGCATTTGGAGGCTTGGCTTGCGAACTTTCTAAGAGGAAGTAGAGACTACAGAAAACTTTAATAAAACTCTGTTACTGGATCAAGGGGTGGATACATCCTACTGTCCATGCCCAGAGAGTTTGACCAAAGTTAAATTTAAGTAATGGACTATTGCGCTTAGCTATGGATAGGGAACTGAGAATTTAAGATTTAAAGTTGGAAAACCTCAAAGTAAGTTCAAGTTACTGACACAGAAACTGGCTTTTGATTATGGCCCAACTGCTTTATATTAAAACAATGGAGAGATACCTGAGGTGTTTCCATCCAGGAAAGACTAAATGATGGACCGTGTACTCTTTTGAAAGGAGACAATTAAAAGGAAAAAACCAGCTCTTCAAGGTCATGATTTATTTTGTCCCTGAATTAACAACATGGCTGTGTCCTACATATTTGGTATTGCTTTTGAAAACTTGAGAAATACATACATGGAATGGGTCATAAAATACACATAGTTCCTGGAGCCACTGCTAAGATATGGTATATATAAAAGGGTGTAAAGTCCCTGTTTGGTTAATAAAGCCATTGGAAGGTAGACCATGGTTTATTTTTATTTTTTATTTTTTTTGTTTTTTGTTTTTCGAGGTAGGGTCTCGCTCTAGCCCAGGCTGACCTGGAATTCACTCTGTAGTCTCAGGTTGGCCTTGAACTCACGGCAATCCTCCTACCTCTGCCTCCCGAGTGCTGGGATTAAAGGCGTGAGCCACCACGCCCGGCGGTAGACCATGGTTTATAATAGAGATCCAAAGATGTTTTAGATATATTAGGACTGTACAAGGGCTACCATTGTGCACTGTTGGCTAGAGATAAACATTTTCCCAGCTACTCAGCCAAGCTGGAAGGACAAAACTGAAATATCCGGAGTCTGTCAGTCACTGGTTGTGCTATGAGACTTGGACTACAGATGTTGGATGTTTGCCGATGTTTGTTGAGTTTACTTTGGTCCAGTCTTGTTATGCCTCATAACAGTTAAAAATGTTTACTCTGTGCCATTATATGTTAAAGGTTTGTAACTTGTTTTGATTTTACAGAATTTACAATTAAAAGACAATCTTAAATTTCAGATAAGACTTAAGACTTTAAAACAGCCTTAAAGTTGATAAAGACTGTGGGACCTTTAAAGTTGGACTAAACATAATATAGATGGTTATAAATCTATTGGGGCCAAAGATAGATTGTGGTAGTTTAAATGGATGTCCCCAATAGATTCAAGAGTTACTGTTTTTTTTTCCAGCTGCCTGGCTGGAGGAGGTGTCACCTTGGCCTGGCCTAATAGGGTCCAGTCCTAAGGTATTTCTGAGGTGGATGTAAAATTCCAGCTATACATATGCAAAGAGCAGTCTGAGCTCAGGCCTGGAGCTCCTACTGTTTGCCAGTTAGAATTGGAGTGTGCTGGCTGGAGGTGATGGGTTTTTCTCTCTGCTTAGATCTGTAAGGGGGCCAGCCTTTTTCTTCATTATTAAACTTCCCCTGGATCTGTTACTTTAATAAATACTTTCCTCTCAAAGCTATGCCTGGTTTGGAGATTCATCCCAGGGGCGTGTGGCTGACTGTGACTCTATCTATCTATCTATCTATCTATCTATCTATCTATCTATCTATCTATCTATCTATCTGAGACAGGTCTCATGTGGTTCTCAAGCTGGCCTTAAACTTGATAAATACCCAATCTTGAACTTCTGATCTTCCTGTTTCCCTCTCCCTGGTACTGGGATTACAGATGTGTGCCACCTGGGGATCAAACCCAGGACTTTATGCAGGCTAGGTAATCACACTACAAAAGAGCTATGTCCCCAGCCTTAAAGTTGGCTCTTGAATGCCTGAGTTCAACAGCCACACTCTTAACATTTTCATGATATTAGCAGCTATCCTACATGCCATTTGTCCCAGGGAGAGAAGATATTCCAGACATGCAGTTGATAAACAGCATAGGTAGCATTCAGAGAGGCTTGTCCATACTGCCATATTCCAGAAGAGAGTGGTAGCTGCAGGGTCCTGGGTTCCTTTGTGAGGACATACCTCCAGAGCTATAAGAACTAAGGGAACAGGTGAGTAGGTAAGAGAAGGGCAAGCAGACCCCTAAGTATACCATGGAAATGGTCAATATTCTCTTGGAATATACATAGTAGTGAATGAGAACATGGAGCCACTGAAGCTCTATGATGTGGTTTCCAGGTGCGGTGGGGTATGCCTTCAGTCCCAGCACTCAGGAGGCAAGGTAGTAGGATCACTGTGAATTCAAGGCCAGCTAAGGACTACCCTACCTTGAAAAATGAAACAACAAAACAAAAACAACAAAAAAGCTACAGGTCATACTGGAAACAAAACTCTACTTATGATAGTCACTTCCTTATTATAAGTTTTATTTAAGTATTATTCAAGTTTAAATATTTCAAAATAATGATCTCCATTGACTACAGATGTGTTTAACTATTCAAAATTAGTTTCCCAGTTCTCCTATACCCTGAATGAAAAACCATGACATTTTTCATTTCAAGGGAGTTCAAGAAGTAACAATTTAGTTTTATAAACTGAGGATTTAGTGTTGTAAAACAATCTGAAGTTACCTTGACATAAAGGCTTGTTTGTTACAAAGGTTTTTTTGTTTTTTTTTTTTTTTTTTTGGTTAAATAAAAAAGACCTCTCAGGGCTGGAGAGATGTCTCAGTGGTTAAGGCACTTGTCTGCAAAACCTAACAACCCCAGTTGAATTCCCCAGTACTCACATAAAGTCAAATGCACAAAATGGCCCATACATCTGGAGCGTATTTACAGCAGTTGGAGGACCTGGCAAGCCCATTTTCTCTCTCTCTCCTTGTAAATAAATAAATATTTAAATTTAAAAAAGACCCCTTACCCTATTCAACTAAACTGAGAAAATACAAAGGAAATAAGAAAATCTCAGGAGGAAGCATTTGGCTGAATAGTCCATATTACAGTTTGAAGAAATGCACTGATTCTAAGAACAGGGGTTTTAATACCTGAAAGTATCCCTAACCAACTAGAGATCTACTTTTGAGAACTAGCTCAGACAACCATTTGACATCTTCAGAGTTAAGCCTTGCAAAATCAAAAATCTTATTTCTTTGGAATTTATATAGTGATGTAATACACACACACGCATGCACGCACGCACGCACACACACACACACGCACACACACGCACGCACACCTTGCTAAGAAAGCCAAAGGGATAGTGAGAAAAAGTTTTAAATGGGGAATGAAGAGATGGTTTAGTGGTAAAGTGCCCTTCCTGTGCAAGCATTGAGGGCCTGAGAGGGGCTGAGAATTCAAATCTCCAGATCCCACATAAGACAGCTGGGTGTAGCCATGAGTGCCAGTAATCCTAGTCCCCCAGTGGAGCGGAGTCCTGAGAATATGAAATCTCAGAATGTTCTGGAGAGTCCAGAAAGCTCTGGAATTTGCAGGCAAGCTGTGAGCGTATATGAGGTGCCACAAGGGCACATACTCATGCGTACTCCACACACCACACATACATACAATATACACTCACAAGAAAAATAAAATAAAAAAGAGGACTGGGGAGATGGCTCCGTGGTTAAAGGTACTTGTTTGCAAAGCCTGACACCCTGAGTTCAATTCCCCAGTACCCAAGTAAAGCTGGAAGCACAAAGTGGTGTATGCATCCAGAGCTCACTTGCAGTGGTGAGAGGTCCTGCTGCGCCCATACTCCTGTCTTTCCCAAACAAATAAATAATAAAAGTATTTTTAAGAGCCAGGTGTGGTGGTGCCTATCTCCTGGACGGTTGTAGTACTTACCAGCCGACTATGCATAGCTGAGCTTACAAGTCAATTCCACTCAGGCTAGTTTATCTTTCTTTTCTCAGTGCTCAGCACATAAAGGATACTCAAAGAGGTGTTGAACCACACTGAGAGCAAGTTGGAAGGTTGATTAGATTCTCCTTGAGGCTAGGCAACCAGAAAGCAAGGTTGATTGAAGAATGTCTAGGAAGAAAACTAGGGGAGCCATTCATTCAAGGTTTAGCAGGCTGTATAGAAGAGCAACTTAGAGCTGGTATTCAGCAACAACAACAAAATGACAGAAAACCCAACTAACAAATCAAAACTCCCCACTCTCTGCAAAGAGAACAGTTAAGTCAGTCAGCTAAATTGTAGGTAAAAAATATTAGAATTTAGCTGGGCATGGTGGCATGCCCCTTTAATCCCAGCACTTGGGAGGCAGAGGTAGGAGGATTGCCTTGGGGTGGAGGCCAGCCTGAGACTACAGAGTGAACTCCAGGTCAGCCTGGGTGAGAGCAAGACCCAACCTCGAAAAACCAAACAAAAACAATTAGACTGCATTCAGTTTGAATTCATGACTTATCAGAGCACTTATAAATTATATATGGGCATGTGCTTTGAGTAATTTCCAAGTAACTAGATTTTCCAGGCAAAATGGCATACAGTGATATACACTAATGTCTTCCATGGCAGACCAATGCAGCATGAGCAAAGCTTCATGCCAAGGTGGCAGGCACGGGTGGAAGCAGCTGCAGTGCCGAGCACTGAACAAAGGCACCCCGAGCATCCTCACCACAGGAATGCCTCTTCTGTCTCCTCGCCCACTTTCTGGTTATGACTTTGTCCTTTTTCCTCTCTACCTTTATGATCTTGTTCCTCTCAAATTCTCCCTCCCCTGTTCACTTTCTGAGCTAGTTCCCTCTCTCTCCCACCTTCATTAATTCTTAAACACCCTCATCTAAGCCCTTTGCTGGCTGCTTCTGCCTTGGTGCTGGCTGCACAGAGCAGATCTTTCAACGCATTCTAATCCACCGACATTAAAACCTATTTCTCTATTTCTCAGCGATGTTACTATTTATGGGAGACAAAGTGAGAAAATATAAATGGATCCCCGAGAACCTAGGCTTCACTATGTTTGAAACTTAATATGCGGCAGTGTAATCAGTGGTGATATCACTGTGAATAATACTCTGGCCCTGGCAAGGTTACTGGGATTGGAAAGGGACAATCAGAATCCCAACTGGCCTGGGAAACAGCAGAGGCAAGTCATTTAGAAATGAGAAAGAGATCACTATTTGAAACACGACACCGTCTCCTCACTAGCAGAGTCAAGCAATGAAACAAACCTTTCTTTTTCTACGTGGAGCATTATTTTATTTGACATGTGCAGTTATGCTCCTGAGAGTGGCCCAAGACAAGCTAGAAGAAACACATCCAAAGGGATCCTTAGAAACTCAATTTTCCTTTTTTTTTTTTTTTTGAGGTAGGGTTTCATTCTAGCTCAGGCTTACCTGGAACTCACTCTGTAGTCCCAGGTTGGCCTGGGACTCACAGTGATCCTCCTACCTCTCTGCCTTCTGAGTGCTGGGGTTAAAGGTGTGTGCCACCAAGCTGGGCTCTTGCATTTTTATTTGCCTTCCAGCACCTCCATCAGGAAGAAGAAATAGCATAAGGTCCTTTCTCAGGGGCAGGTTCCTGGAAAGGCCACTATATTTTTTCATGTTATTTGGAGATAAAGGATATTTCCTTGAACCCATCAAAACCTACATTCTAAGATTCCTGGATTTCACCTAAAAAAAAAAAAAAAGGTTACAGTGTTGAGAGGGAAATCAACATTGTCAAATTATAACCCTTTAAAGAAAAATAAAAAGAGAGCTGGGGCTGGACAGATAGCTTAGTGGTTAAGGCAGTTGCCTGCAAGGCAGAAAGACCCGAGTTCTATTCTCCAGACCCATGTAAACCCAGATGCACAAGGCGACACATGTGTCTGGAGTTAGTTTGCAGTGGATGGAGGCTCTGGTACACCCATTCTCTCTCCCTCTCTCTCAAATAAATAAATAAATAAATAAATAAAATATTTAAAAAAGAGAGAGCTGGGAAGGGTGGCTCATCAGCATTAGGAGATACAGGTAGGAGGATTTTTGAGGTCAAGGCCAGCTGGGCTACTTGGTGAGATCCTGTCTCTAAAAAAATCCAAAACTTGGGCTGGAGAGATGGCTTAGCAGTTAAAGCATTTGCCTGCAAAGCAGAAGGACCCAGGTTCAATTCCCTAGTACCCACGTAAAGCCAGATGCAAAAGGTGTCGTATGTGTCTGGAGTTTGTTTGCATTGGCTGCAGGCCCTGGCGTGCCCATTCTCTCTGTCTGCCTCTTTCTCCCTCAAATAAATAAATAAATAAATAAATAAATAAATAAATAAATAAATAAATAAATAAATAAATAAATTTATTTTAAAAATCCAAAACTTAAAAAAAAATAAAAGGCAAGTGAAAGATGATTTTGGTTTTCCAATAGGACTTAAGTGTCACCTAGGGAATTCTGGTCTCACTCCAATAGCCAGCTAGTTCCAAGAGATGTGAGTAAAGGCTTTCGAGTGTTGAAGATGGAGTGAAATCACCATGTCTCTGGCTTTTCTGGCACCCTGATATATGAAGTCTGTAATTTTGCAAAAACAATTAACTTTAAAGCAAAGATAAATAAATGACTATAATGACACAAAACCAAGTGTAATGCATTTGAAGAGCTAAGGTTTTTAAAGTGAGTTGGCATATATTAATTTGCTCGAATCTCATAATAATAGCTACATCAGATGGAGCAAGCAAGAATAATCCTTGTTTTCGGGCTGGAGAGATGGCTCAGCGGTTATGGCACTTGCCTCCAGTGCCTAAGGCCTTGGGTTCAATTCCCCAGGACCCATATAACCCAGACCCACAAGGTGGTGGCCCTGGTGCGCTTGCGTGCGCTCTCTCTCTCTCTCTCTCTCTCTCTCTCTCTCTGTATCTCTCTGCTTGAAAATGAATAAATAAAATAATTTATTTAACAAAAAGAATAATCCTTGTTTTCAAAATGAGTGATCTGTACAAAATCCAACAACTTAGAAAGTGATTTCCATTTGTCATGGTTTGATCCAGGTGTCCCCCACAAACAAATGAATGTGTTCTTAGTGATCAATGCTCAGGTGATGGCAGTTCGGGAATTAAAACCTCGCTAGAGCTGTGTTGTTAGGGGCGGGCTTATGGGCGTTATAAGTCAGCTTCCCCTTGCCAGTATTTGGCACCCCTCTGCTCATGCCATCATTTTCCCTGCCAGGATGGAGTCTCCCCTCGGGTCCGTAAGCCTAATAAACCCATTCCTTCCTCCACAAGCCGCTTTTGTTTGGGTTCTTTCTGTGCAGTAACTAGAAAGCTGACTGCAACACGATTATTTAAATGAATCTGGGAATGGAATTCTAGGCCTTGTGCAAGAAGGGCCAGTAGTAAACCACTAAGCTACGCCCTCAGTTCTAATAAAATCTTTTTATCCATTCAAGCCACTCCCCTAACCTTTGCTTGTGTCATCAGAGTTCCTGAATAATCTATTTTTTTCCTGATTTTATTTCCTCACTTATTATCCATCTTCTAATATTGACAGTTAAACTTACTCCCTTAAGCAGGCAGTGACTCGGGAGGCAGAGGTAGGAGGATCACATGAGTTCAAGGCCACCCTAAGACTACATAGTGAATTCCAGGTCAGCCTGGGCTAGAGTGAGACCCTACCTCGAAAAACAACAACAACAACAAAAAAACAAAACAAAACAAAATAAACTTATTCCATTGAATATCCATTAATTTTTAAAAGATCACTAATGTCGTATAAGGTATCATGGGACTCTCGGTACAATTTGAAATAGTCATTGGATGAAATTCCCATCATCCCAAGGACTTAATTTTGATCCTCAAACTTCCTCTCTTGATTCCAACTCACTCCTACACTCTCTCCTCCTTCATTTTTCCTGCCATCACTTTCTTCTGTTACACCCCAGTATCTAAAAGATTAAGCTTCTCAACACCTACTCATCTTTCAAGGTTCTATTCAAACGACAATTCTGAAGTGTTCTGCACCCCCCCAGAAGTAATCATTCTTCTTGAGTTTCTACTGCACTGAATAATGCTGTGCACATATCACACTCTATTCTAATTGTTATTCTCTCTTTGTGCCTTATACAAAAATTTTTTTTGGGGGGGGGTTGGTTTTTTGAGACAGGATCTTTTTGTGTAGCTCCAGAATTTCTTTTTCTTTTTTTTCTTTTTTTGGTTTATCGAGGTAGGGTCTCGCTCTAGCCCAGGCTGACCTAGTATTCACTATGTAGTATCAGGCTGGCCTTGAACTCACGGTGATCCTGCTACCTCTGCCTCCTGAGTGCTGGGATTAAAGGCGTGTGCCATCACGCCCAGCTTAGCCCTAGAATTTCTATGCAGAACATGATTGCCTCAAACATGCAGCACTCTGCCACAGAGGGTTGACGTTACATGCATGCACCATATCTGGCTCAGACATCTTTGGATATGAAAACTAGTTTATGATTTTTATATTTCTTAGGTTTAGCAGATGATCTGACCACTTACAGATGCTGTAACATACTTAAAGGAACCTCTAAAACTAACCCTAAATCTATTATACTTTATAACAGAAACCTTGCAGTTGGTTCCAAAACTTATCCACAATGTACTTTCACTTGATAGTTTTCATAGACTTTCAAAGAAAAGATTCCAGAATGAAGGTGAAATGACTGAAGCTGTTCATAAAGCAGCCTTCTGAACACTACCACGACATGTTCATTTGTCTTGGATGAAGACCATGGGAGGCATTCTTTCTCCTTTTTGTATTAATGAGATGATATGAATTGCTCATCTGAAGACCATTTCTTTGTGAGATAAATTTTGTGAGTAACCTTAAGAGACAAAACTGAATGATCTATAATATTGTGCTTACTAGACTCTGTTGAGTAACAGCCTTCCTCCCACGTCTGATCTCGATCAAAGGTGCTAGTCATATTCTTATGAGAGGCTGTCTCTTGATTACAGAGGGCTTGTGTTTAAGATGAAAAAAAAAAAGATGAAAGCAAGACTATATCCATCTACTATTTAAATACTTTCTGGAATGTGTTTCTTTTTTTCAGGTAACTAATTGTTAAAAAATTCTTGCCAGGCCTGGTGGCGCATGCCTTTAATCCCAGTCCCAGCATTTGGGAGGCAGAGATAGAAGGATCATTGTGAGTTTGAGGCTAGCCTGAGACTACATAGTGAATTCCAGGTCAGCCTGGGCTAGAGCAAGATCCTATTTTGAAAAGCCCCCCTCCCCAACAACAACAACAAAAATCTTTCTTATTCCAGGCTGAACTCTGCCTCATGTATCTGAGAATTGAGAAAAAACTAAAGAGAATAAAGGGCAGTGGTTAAAGGCACTTGCTTGTAAAGCCTGCTGGTCCAGGTTCAATTCCCCAGCCATCCACATAAAGCTGGACACACACACACGTAAATAAATAAATATCCCAAATGGTGTTTCTACTAAAAAAAAAAAAGAATAGAGAAGATGCACCTATAATAAAAGAGAATAATTTTCAAGTGAAAACTGAATCTGACTATGGCTTAAACATAGCTTAAGTTTTAAAACTTAAAATCAATAATATAGCAACAAAAATAACAAAAGTTCTTGAGGAAGGCATCATGGATTATGTAGGAAGAGAAAAAATATTCAAATTAAGGTTGCCTTTATCTCAGTTACAATCTCCTTAATTCTCAATTCCTTCATCTATAAAGTTAGGAACATAATGTACAGGATGATTCTTGTGATCATTCAACAAAGAGTCAAAGTGCTTTGAAAAACTGAAAAACACTACAGGAATACAGCTGGCTCCCCTTTCTCTTTATGGCTACTTATAACAACATTTATATTAGAACTACAGACCTCTAAATTTAGAGGCAATGATTGGTCTCCTTGTCTCTGGATCAGGTTGTCCACAGTGCACTAAACAAGGCACTTCATCAATACTGAACATCTAAGAAGAGGTTTTTGAAGAAAAAAAGAAAACCAGGACTGGGGAGATGGCTCAGTGATTAAAAGGTGCTTGCTTGCAAAGCTTACTGGCCTGTGTTCAATTCCCAAGCACCCACACGAAGCCAGATAAAAAAAATGACATAAGCATCTGGCGTTTATTTGCAGTGGCAAGAGACTCTGGCACACACGCACGTGTACACACACACACACACACACACACACACACACACACACAAATAAAAATGTATATAAAAAAGAAAAAAGGAGGGTCAGAGAAATGGCTCAGCGGTTAAGATGCTTGGCTACAAAACCTAATGACCCGGGTTCATGTCCCCAGTACCCACGTGGAGCCAGATGCACAAAGTGGCCCATGCATCTGGAATTCGTTTACAGAGTGGTTAGAGACCCTGGCATGCCTATTCTCTCTTGCTCTTTCTCCTTGTAAATAAAATATATTAACAAAAAGAAAAAGGAAACTATATTTTTAAGTTACATAATATCATTAAAAAGTTTTGCTTGGGCTGGAGAGATGGCTCAGTGGTTAAGACACTTGTCTCCAGTGCCTAAGGCCCAGGGTTCAATTCCCCAGGACCCACATATGCCAGACTCACAAGGTGGTGGCCCTGGTATGCGCTCTCTCTCTCTCTCTCTCTCTCTCTCTGTATCTCTGCTTGAAAATGAATAAATAAAATATTTAAAAATAATATTCTATTAAAAAAAGTTTTGCTTATTTTAAGTACCGAAAATGTTTCAGTCAGGGACCTGGGGAGACAGCTCACAAGATAAAGGTGTTTGCTAGCAAGCCTGATGACTGGAGTTTGGATTCTCAGAATCCACATAAAACTGGATGCAAAGTGGTACACACATCGGCAATCTCAATGCATCTATGACAATGAGAGGCAGAGTCAGCTTATGGTCCAGCTGGTCTGGACTTCCCAGTGGCAAAAAAGAGCGAGAGACCCTGTCTCAAAACAAGGTGGAAGGAGAGTTCAACACCCTAGAGTTATCCTCTGACCCACACATGTGCACTGTGAAATGCATGTGTCATATATACACACATCATCATACACATAAATACATGAAACTTATACACACCAATCAGGTATGGTGAGTACATCTATAATCCCAGCACTCAGGAGTCAGAGACAGGAGGATTGCCCCAAGTTCAAGACTGGCCTGGTCTACATGAGTTTTAGCCAGCCAGAGCTACATAGTAAGACCTTGTCTTGTTTTTATTTTATTTTTTTAATTTTAATTTCTTTATTTGCAAGCAGAGAGAGAGAGAGAGA
>PVHP010032886.1:0-20038 GCA_004024765.1 Zapus hudsonius | reverse complement strand
ATGGATAGTCATGTCATGACTGATAGTTATGTACTTCAATTTCCTTAGATAAAATGTTTTCCCATGTGGTTTTAGACCTGCCTCCATTGTAACCTGAGGCCTCTGTGACTCATTTGGCCTCCCAACCAAAAACACCAGGAGTAAGAATTACTGTAAAAGGCAGTGTCTTCAGAAAGAAAAGGTGTTTCCCTATAGGACCTAAAGAGAAGCTGCCTACAATCTATGTTCATATTGTCCTATGAGCTACAAAAGTGCAGGAATTTGCCGTCCAAGAAGATTGACATTCAACAAGTTGCATAAATTACATTTTAAGTTGCTAGATTGGAGCAAAGACAGTGATATCCCATGCAGCCATTGACAAAGGCTTTCCTGAACTTCTAAATGTTAAAAGCATTGTGACAGATTCCTTGGGAGTTACAAAAGCAATAATATTTTCTGCCCAGGCCATCCAAGAACTACCTCATTAAGGAGGGAAGTCCACACCAGAAGACGACAATTGATTCAAAAGTGGCCAAAGGAACGACAGACAGGGTTTGGCTCTTGGCTTCTGGGTTTCTCCTACAGGAAAATAAACTCTGTTGATTTTTAACACATTTTTAGTTTTACAATTTAATTAACTCTTGCTTTTATTTATATGGTTGGAAAATAAAAAAAGTTTGGGGTCATTTCAAGGAAAGGTCCTAGTAAATAAACTTTTTATACTTGGCTTTGTAAAGAGTTTTGCTTTTTCTACAAAGCACTATAGCTATGGGTCCCAGGTTCCTTCCTGATGCTCTCTGGGTAGAACATTGTATCATCAACACATACTAGCTTTGGAAAGCCCATGAAAGACTGTTTTGGTCAGAACTTGATGAAGGAAGATGGGACTGGGGATCTTGATTCTCCAAGGCCTTTCCTTTCCCTGTTTTCTTTGCCTTGTCTGAATGGGATGAGGTAAGACACAGAGCAGGCTGGCAGGGTCAGAAAGGCTGTACACTGCTGAGTGGGAATGAGCAGGAACACCACAGGAAGGTTAAGGTTTTTGAAAATGATAAGATGGTGATGGAGACAAGGTGTGGGAAGTATAGTAAGTATTTCAAATCCACGGTAGCTGGGGAAATGCATGAAGACTTGAGCCCAATCCCCAGAACTGACATAAAGGCTGGGTGTGGTGGCATGTCAATGCTGGGGAGGCAGAGAAGGGAATCCCTGGGACTCATGGACCAGCAAGTCTAGCAGAATTGGTGAGCTCTGTGTTCCTTGAGGGACCTATCTCAAAGAATAAAATGAGGAGTGATTGAGAAAGGCACCCAACATCCACCTCTGTTCTCCACATGCGCATAAGTTCGCAAACATATGAACACACATACAGAGGACTCCACACACACACACACACACACACACACTTCCAGGAAAATTCAAGGTGTTTCTGATGGAACTTGGACTGATGAGCTCTAGCAATGGGGTTGGAGCTTGCCATGGATACAGTGTTTGGTCTGCCTTGGGCTGAGTAGTATTGGGTTTTGCTTGACTCTCTCACTTGAGACAGATTATTTCTCTTTAGTCCCTTCTTAATCACCAGGTGGATTCTGCAATTTCCCAATGTCACATTCATGGTCACTCAAGACAAGCTACTCTGGTTTCTTATGCTTCTGGCCACCTAAGCTCCCAGAACCCACACATGAGTTTGCTCTTAGAACTCAAGTGTGTACACTCTGGCAGAGGCAGCCCAGGGTAAGCAGAGAGTCTGAAGCTCAGCAAATGGTGAGTCAAAAGTATAAGACTTGGTGTTAGGTGACCCCAGGCCTGTCCCCAGGAGTGTTTTCTCCTTACTCAGGATGATGGCTCCTGTATCAGTTACTTTCTTATTGCTGGGTCAGAATATTCATTCATAAGCAACTTAGAGAGGAAAAAAAGAGTTTATTTTGGCTTAAAGTCCCAGACAGAGAGTTAATCATTACAGGGAAGGCATGGCAGGCTGGAATCTTGAGTCATATGGTCACATCATCAGGGAGGAAATAGAGAGAAAGAGAGAAAAGCAGAGAAAAGGAGAAAGAGAGAGAGAGAGAGAGAGAGAGAGAGAACAGAAATCAAGGCCAGGGTATATAACCTCAAGCCACACAACCCAGTAACACACTTCCTCCAGCAAGGCTCTACCTCCTAAAGGTTCTACAGCCTTCCCAAAAAACACCACCAAATGAAGATTATTAAAAATATGAGTCTGTGAATACATTTTACATTCACACCCCATTCCACACCTGTCCCCATAGACTCATAGTCATCTCATGATGCAAAATGCATTCAGTCAAACTTTAAAGTCCCCATATTTTTTTAACAGTCCAACACTGTTCAAAAGCCCAAAGCTTTAATTCTCATCAGAGACTCAGGGCAGTCTGTTAACTGTGAGCCCCATAAAATCAAAACACAAATTACATACTTCCAACAAATAAAGGCACAGAGAATAAAACATTCCCATTCCAAAAGGGAGGAACACAGGCATAGCAAGGAAAGACTGGCCAAAGCAAGACCAAGACCCAGCAGGGCCAACACCAAATCCTGTAGCTCCGTGTTCAGTATCTAGAACTCATGATGAAATCCACTGGGATTGGGTATCTCTGCTCCTACAGCATGATGGCTGTATTCTCTCTCATTGGCCAGATCTGCCCTGAGCTTTCAGCTTTTCTTGACAGATGTTCATCTCTAACATCCTGGGATCTCCCTTGTAACTCAGGGTTCACATTCATAACTTCCATGCAGTAGCCTCATGGGGCCTCTGTGTAGGGACTCAGACCCTGTTTTTTTTTTTTTTTTTTTTTTTTTATCCTGGATGGCTCTCTGGACCCATGGTGAAATTCTCCATGACTCCCTACATCTTGTATTTTTCATTCTTCCAAAGCCAGTACCATGGTGCCACCTTTGGGATAAATCCTGGCACTTACGGACTGCAGAGATAGTAGTTTCCATATGCTGACCTTGGGAGCACAGAATTCCTTCAGCATTCTTCCCTCGGGCCCTTTCCTTTCAAAAGAATTCACATTCTTACTAGTTAGATCCTTCAATGAGTTGGGTCCTATCCTGGGACTTCTTCTTACTGTCCAAGTGCAGAATAATTAGTTGGCTTATATTTAATGATGACAATCTCTTTGACAACATTTTGCATCAAAAATAAATGCAGTTTTTGAATCTGGAAGTTTAAACTTTTTTACATTTTTTTCAGTGTCAAACTTTGTATTTTTTAAATATCTTTTCTGTTTGTTTTATATCTTTTCTGTATGTTGCTATTTTTTTTTTACTGTAGCTCTGAATCAGGGCACAGAATTTATATCACAAATGCAATGTTTTTATGTCTCAAAATTTCCTTTACCAAACACATTAACGTATTACCTTTAATTCAACCTTGTTCAAGTTCTCAAGACATGGACAGAGTGCAGCCAGATTCTTTTCCAGAATATTGCATGAATGGCCTCTAACACTGTTCCTAAAAGAGTCCTTGTTCCCTTCTGAAACTTCGCCAGGAGCCAAACTGCCACACTACACATTTTTCTGTTCTCATACCACACTAACACACTTAATTCTGTTAATTCTTAAAAATACCTCATAATCATAACTACTTTGTGTCTTGTCCCCAAAGAGGCTTTAATCAAATCCAGTGACTTCTAGGTCTCTATTTCAGTACATATGTCACCAGACTACATCTTACTATAAAGACTTTGAGAAGATACAAGACAGTAGAGAGACTGATATGTAGATAGATTTACAGGTAAGCATGTCATATTACTACGTGAGGTTAAAAGAGAGGGAGAGGGAGAGAGAGAGATGCAAAGCATGGATTTTGTGACTGAAAGGAGTTGTCCATTGATGGTTTCTTTGCCTGTACTGCCTCCTTGTGGTAAAATGGTTCTTTGTTGGGAAGAGAGGAAATGGAGACAGATGAGAGGCTGCAGTATGAAAGAGGAAACATGCCAAATTCGATAAAATATCAAAGAAGAAAGTTCCTTGTTTCTCTGGGGGAGCATACTGGGGAGCCCCTGCAGGAGCTGCTTTGTAGCTCTGTGTTGGGTGGGTGTTGTTGAGTCACACACATCAGCTACTACTGACTTCCCATCCACTCTGAGAAATACAGCCTTGCTGGATGGCATCCACAGCAGAAGCGCTGGCAGAACAGCTCAGTGGCCCATAGGACGTCTCTGCATGGAGCACTGTGCCCTATTCAGCTGCCTTGGAGATGCCCAGACAAAGGACGCCTGGCTGCTTGCTTATCATTGAAGCCTATCTTGGTCCAATGAGACAGAGAAGCACACAAAAAATATTCAAAGGGTCATTTGAAAATATAAAGAAGGAAGCTCGAAATGAACTTGAGGAAGGAATAGAAGCTGCAATGAGACTTCGGCCTTGGCTTTTTCCAAATGTTCTAATCTCTAAGAAAAAAGACAGGTAACAGAGCGAGATGACTCTTCTCCAGAGACTAAGTTTTGACATTATATCACAACAGTAGTTTATTGCAGTGACCCTGGACTAAAAAATTAACACAAGGGGTAAAGACATTGTCTTCACTGTGAGCTCTTGCACCCAAGGAATAGATGTGATGGGCAGGTGTCTTCACTGGGAGCTCTTGGACCTAAGGAACAGATGTGACGGGCAGGTCCCTTTTATCAGTGGTTCCCACCCTCGGGAGACCTCTAGTGGACTGTGCAGCAGGTATTGCACAGTGTCAGTGAATCTAGATTTTGAATATATTTCTGAAGTGAAATATATTATTTTATGCAAATGTATTAATATTTTTAAAAAGAATACTAAGACTAGCAAAATACAACTGTATATAAAATAACTACTAAATGCATACTAGCTTTTGGTTATTATGCAATTTCTTTGTTCTTTAACTTTTTAATGACAACTCCTATAAATACAGACAGTAAACCATGGTCATAAAACCTTCTGACCATCCACCTTTTCCCTTCCCAAATCTCCCTGTGGCCAAATCCCTTCTTATTTCCAACTAGTCTCTTTGATATTAATGTCTTTTTTTTCCTTCTATTATGCAGGACGTGTGTAGATAGGATCAGCCACTATGAGGTCATGAATATCAAGGTCACTTTGTGCCTGGAAGACAGTAGTGTAAGCAGCCCCCTATTTTCCTTTGGCTCTTTCTTTCCTCTCCCTGTTCCACTATGGTCCCTGAGCCTTGAAAGGTTGTAATAGAGATATTCTTCTCAGCACTGTGGTGACTTTTGAGTCACCCCAGTGGCCACAGACATTTGAAAAGAGAAGCTTCTCTAACCGCAGTGAGAACAGCATTACTATATGGGTATAAACTTAAGCATTTAGAGAGCAGTTTGTGGGCATAATATATCCATTTAGCCAGACAACAGTAGTTGTCTGTTACTCCCTTAGGGCTTATGACCTCCTCAGCCATAGGCTTTTGACTAGGTTTTCAGTACTAGGCGTGAATTCCTTCCTGTGAAGCAGGCCTCATATCCAATCAGAGTATAGTTGGTTTTTCCATAATAGACATGCCACCATTGCACCAGTTGGTACATTTGGCCTGTCAGGCCTGATATAAAGCTTGCAGAGTCAACTGCTGGTTGAGACCATTGATGACTTTTCTTCTCCCAAAGGCTGCAGGCTGCATAGCTTTTTCCAGCATCCGGACAGTCTTTAGCAACAGGGTCTTAACATCTAGGTCTGGTGGGTAACCAAAAGCCTTGGCAATGGCTTGTAATGTTTTGAGGCCTCAGGGGTCTTCTTGGATAACAATTCACTGGAAGGTATCTTACCCCTGACACTGAAATTTTTCAAATAATAGATTATAGCTACTAGGTACAACATTATCTATTTCCACGGGATACTTTTCCCCAAACTCTTTAAAAAATATATTTGTTATGAATAAGTTTATACATTGTATGAGAAAACCTTGTGAATGTGTAGCCAGTTTTTCGGTTTTTTTTCCTTCCCCCTTGTGTATTGTTGCTGAGGGGGGGGCAATGTCTCTGGATATTCTCCCCCACCATGGCTCTTACATTCTATCCACTCCCTCTTCTGCTCAGTTTCCTGAGTCATATTGGGTAAGTTTTGAGTCTGCTTTGCTGTTGAGATCTTAAGTATCTCTGGATCTTTGCCCTGGGTTGTGTTGGGTATTGTTGGTGTCTGTCTGGGTTATCAGATGTGCTGTGGTGATTGGCCTCCTGTTTGTCTCGTCACTTTCTCATAGGTTTCATTTGGGCCCTGTGTGAAGGCTAGGGGTGGTTTGTCTCCTGCCAGGATGTCAGCCATCATCCAATGTCTTGGTGGAATTGAGTTGTCCCCGGCTCTCTCACTGCCTGTTGAAAAATACAAACAGAATGTCCATTGGAGAGTGAGATTAATATAGGTTAAATGAGACAACATTGCTATTTTGGCTAGCTCCTAATGGGTGTAGCCTCTCTGTAGCTCTTTGGTAGTGGGAATTTCCCTTAGGAGCCTGAGATCTTGGTCTCCATAGGATTATGCCATGGATCCCAGTTCCAGTTAAGGATTCCTTGTTGCTAAGTGGATCCTTAGCCATCATTAAGCCATTGATTATCCTCTTCGTTTTAGTGCCACTATTACACAGATGAGTATTTCTTGACTTGCTGGTCTCTTCCATAAGGAAGGAATTCATGCCTAGTACTGGCCGTGTGTTCATCATTCTTGTGACAACTGTCTATATTGTATAACAGTAGTCTCTGCTTTCTCCAAATATCATTGACCAATTTCCCCTGGCAACTCATGCAACACCTTCCAATACTACACATGCTACCATCTGAGAGCTAGTTACCATTCTGGATTTAGCAGGATCTCTTGGTGTTGTTTGATGACAATTTGTGATTTCTTCAGCATTAGGGTCTTACCTTAGGCCTGGGGCAGGTATTCAAGAGCTTTGACAGAAGTCTGTCACACTTTGGGGACCTCATGGGTCTCTTTGATCAACAGCTCAGTGTGGGAGGGAACCAATAACTGGAAGAAGAAGATGCAGGCCTGAGCAATTATTCTTGAGGTTAGGCTTCCTCCCATTCTATTCATGGCCCCTCGTACCAGGTGATGCCCTCAGCTTCCTCAGGCGCTTACTGTATAAAAGCTAGAGTTTTATGGTATCAATTCATTATTAGTTTAGTTTATTATATGAGTCCCCCATCCCTCCCATTCCCTCCACACCGTTCCATTTCCCCCCACCCTTCCATTCTCCCTTCCCCTCCCAACACCCTCCCAATTCATTCCATTCCCTTTTACAAACTCTCCATTCACTTACAGATTTTCTTAATGTTCCGGTTTAACATGGTTTAGGAACCACATATGAGGGAAAATATGTGGTGCTTGACTCTCTGCTCTTGTATGGTCGCTAAGAATGATCTGCTCCAAGTCCGACCATTTTTCTTTAAATTTCATTATGCCATTTTTCCTTTCAGCTGCTTAGAATCCCATAGTGTATATGTACCTCAATTTTGATATCCATTCATCCAGTGATGGGCATTTGGGTTGATTCCAGTTTGTACATATTATGAATATAAACATGGTTGAGCAAATGTCTCTGTATTGAAGAGAGGAGCCTCTAGGGTAGATGCCCAGTAGAGGAATCACTGGCCACTTATTTGAGGGGGGGGGAGAGAGAGAGAGAGAGAGAGAGAGAGAGAGAGAGAGAGAGAGAGAGAGAGAGAGAGAGAGAGAGAGAAAGGGCACACCAGGGCCTCCAGCCACTACAAACAAGTTCCAGACACATGTGCCACCTTGTGCATTTGGCTTTATTTGGTTACTGGGGAACTGAACTTGGGTCCTTCTGCTTTGCAAGTAAACACCTTAACCATTAAGCCACCTCTCTAGCCTAAACTCTCTTTTTTAAACATACATATGTATGAATAATATTAGCTAGCAAAGAGGTAGGCTTCCATATGGTTTATTCATAAGATCTATTTTTAGCTGTCTCAGGAACCTCCACACTGATTTCCACACTGGCTGTATCAGTTTACATTTCCACTAAAAATGAATAAAAGTGTCTCTTTTCCCACACCATCATCAGCATTTATTGTCATTTAACCAGAAGTCCCTAATTTATGTGTGTCTGTGTGTGTGTGTGAGTGAGAGAGAGAGAGAGAGAGAGAGTGAGAGAGAGAATGAGAATGCAGGCACACACATGTCACAGCATGTTTGTGGTGGTCAGAGGATAACCTTGAGTGTCAGGGCCTCTTGTGTTTGCCACTGCATTCACTACACTTCCATGGATTGCCTAGTCTCCACCTCCCTTCTCACTGTAGGTGAACTGGGATTACAGTCACTTAAGTTACATCTCTGGCTTCATGTGGGTTCTGAAGACCCCAAACTGAATTGTCAAGCCTGCATAGTAAATGTTTTTTCTAAATAAAAAGAATTACCTACTGAGCCATCTCTCCAGCCCTAATAATTTCTTAATAAAATTCTCGTAACAAGGGGCTGGAGAGTGATTTAAGGCACTTGCCTGCAAAGCCTAACAACTCAGGTTCAATTCCCCAGTAGCCATGTAAAGTCAGATGCACAAAGTGGTGCATGCATCTAGAGTTTGCTTTCAGTGGCTAGAGGCCCTTGTGTACCCATTCTCTCTCTCTCTCTCTCTCTCTCTCTCTCTCTCTCTCTCTCTCTCTCTCTCTGTGCGTGTGTGTGTGTTCAAGCAAATAAATAAATAAAAATAAAAAATTAGTAACCATCCAATTATTTAAAATAGACTGTTATAAATAGGTCCCACTGATTGGCAAGGCTGTATACCCTCAGTGGTGCAGACCAGACAGTGTCACTAACCTCGGCAGAGAAAGCTGGCCTTAACCATGCTCTTAGTCACCATGTCCCTCTCCAAGGAGTGGCCTTGTGCTTTGATACTTTGGGGCTTTGTTCACTGATCTGCATGTGGTTTCTGGAGACCCAAGATTCAGAACCTCAGGGTTTTCTACTCAAAGTTTAAGAGAGACTTGTTATGGTTTTAGAAATGACATACTTTAAGTTCTAGCACTGGCACAAAGAAAGACTGCTCCTGCTCAAACAGATGACAGGAAGACGCAGGGCCAGTGGGGACAGGGATGACTTCTCTTCAGCAAGCTAGAATCGCTTCACAGAGGTAAACACTTTCTTGTGGGCAAAGAAAGACTTTTTATCAGACAGAAAGTCTCTGTGCTCTTGAAATGGTGGAGTGAGAGGAAGCTTAAAGCACATCTTTATTGAGCTCTTCCTTATCATGTGGGTGTCTCCACACTGCTACAGATGCCTCACAGATATTCACTGTCACCTGCCAGCTGACCTCCAACTGCCAAGAGGCCCCAGGAGGGAAGGCCAGGCTCCTTGAAGCAAGGTCATAGCCAAAGCTTAAGATCACATGCTTAGCCTAGCTCTGAGAAGTCACGTTTCAATGCTGCAGAGGGTCTGAGGAGGAACATCACGTGGTATTTGTGCATCAGCTGGTGCAGTGAGGCTGTGACACAAACCACCCAATCCTAAGGACAGCACACGTATTTAAGTGCTAACATCACATAAAATTTGTAGCTCCAAGTCATAGTGTTCACATGGACACTGGAAGTCTGAATGACCAGCCCCAAATGTTTCTCTCACTGTCTCACATGACTCCTAAACTATACCATTGGAAGTTCATTTCTGTTTGAGTCCAGTCTGTTCCAGAATGCATGCATGAGTGTGTCATTTACCAGTGAGGAAAAAACAGGAATCTGAAGATGGCACAGGATTGCTGGAGGAACAGTAGAATGCCTGAGAAAGTCAGGGATGAAGAAAACAGCATGGACAGCATGGAATATGTGAATTCAAGTCTAAAAATATTGTTATCTACTTTTTAGAGTTTATGAGAGAGAGAGAGAGAGAGAGAGAGAGAGAGAGAGAGAGAGAGAACACCATTCTCAGGCATCTTCCCATTGTAGATGAACCCCAGACACCTGTGCCATTTTGTGCATCTGGCTTTTCATGAGGACTGGGCAGTGAAACCCAGACTGGCAAGTTTTGCAAACAAGCTCCTTTAACTGTGGAACCATCTCCCCCACCCTCACTCTCAAATTTTATTTCTTTTTTGCTCTTCCCCGTTCTTATGGCAGGCCTGTCACATAAAGGCCACTGAACAAAGAACACAAGTGTTCACGTCTTAATTTTTTTTTTTGGTGAGGCAGGAATTTTTTTTTGGTCCTTGTTTCCTGTCTTAGTTCCTTAATTATAAAAAAATAATTTTCAACATTTTTGAAATCTGGGGTCATTTTTAAATATGTGTATTTAATACTTCAATGTCTTTTAGTCTCAAAAGGATGCTGTTAAAGAAGTTGTATATCTTCTAAATAATGAACTCACAACACTCAAAGTATATAGTATTTTTTTCTCTCCCTCACAGGATAACATGAAGACTGAATATAAAAATCCCATGAGTTGATGTGAACGGATAGAAAATCTAAGTTAGCTCTCAGAGAGGGGGGTGTATTTACTGTGGTGAAGATGAGACAGTGCTGTGAGAGCTTTATCAATCAGCTGGGTGTTTTCACTGACAAACACATAGAAGGTGTGCGTTCAATACCAATATATGTATCTGTCAAGGTGAAGCCACATTAGAGTGATTTTTGTCTTATTTTGGATTTTTTTTAATTGACCATAATGAGTTACATTATTTAATGGGCAAACAATGAGCTGTTATCCCCAGTTCCCCAATACCCCTCTTCCCCATCCCCAATCTGCTGGATATCCTCCTCCGTGGGCCATCTGGATCAGTCCTTGGGGCAGGGGATCATGGATAGCCTAGTAGTCAGTCCGGTTCTCCTGGCCCTAGTATGTTGTTACTCAGGGGTGTCATGCCTCTGGATAGTCTCCTCCACCACGGCTCTCACAATCTTTCCGCCCCCTCTTCTGCTCAGTTCCCTGAGTCAGGGTGGGTGAGTATTAAGGCTGCTTTAATGTTGAGAACTTAGGGGTCTTTGTGTTGAAAATCGTTGGTTTCTGTCTCACTGGCTTATCCTGTGTTGATTGAATGGCTGTGGCTGTGGGTTCCTTGTTCATCCCATCATTCTCTGCTTTGTCTAAATTTTTGAAACTGTGTGGTGTTCATTAAAAGTAGGAATAACAAAGTCAAAGTGAATTAAGATCACAAACTTCAGTGAAACCCTAAAAGTCCAAATCTTCTTGATATTGTGAATTACCCCCTTCCAGTTTAGTTTCTTCTGAACTCTCCACACTTAGCTGACAGTTACCTTTTAAATTTTGCACACATTGAGATGAAAATCGGGTCTCCACTGTGATGACTCCTGTTTCCTCTCGTTTGACATGCCAACTAACATTGAAGTAACCTTAGTATGAAGTAGTGCGGACACGTGTGTGCGTTTTGCTTGATTCAGCTTGTTGTGACTTTACCAGTTTCAAATTGGAATTGCACCATATCTTAGATAAAATAAGCTAAATATATTGCTGCACTTTTAAGTTTTCTAAGCAGTGCTTTAAAATTGCATTGTTTTTTTTTAAACTCAGTTAAAAAGACTGAAATGTTCTTTCAAAAGGAGGTACCTAAACGTGTTCCTAATTTTGTATATGGGCTTAGGTTTTGTAACCAATTTTAAAAAGCTGTTATCAAATATGAAAAAAAATTCTTTAAGAACTAGGACATGTATAATGGCAGACAAAATGCTAAGAGAATTTCTCTAGAGGACCTCTTGTCTGTTAGTTAGTGACTCAAGTGATTCCAGAGACCACCCAGCAGTTTCTACAGCATGGTCCCCAGCCCTTTATGCGCAGGTTGTGAGGGTGGGTTCTGTAACTGCAAAACTATACTGAGTTCCTTAAGTTTGGAGAGGAACAAGATGCATCTACTGTTCTAAGTATTAAAACCAAATGCTAACTATGAATTATAAGCCATAGGTCAGTCATATATTGTTATGGGATCTCGCTCTGGCCTTTCCTCAACTTTAGCTGCTTACGATCTCCTCGAATGACTTCAGACAAGTCAGACATAGAAGACAGGCAGAGTTGATTACAGAAGTGGGCTATTCCAGAGATTCTCATGGTAAAAAACACACTCATGGTGTGAGTTTAGACAATGACTAGAGATACCACAATCTCAACTAACAAGCTTTAGTAGTTTCTAAAGTATCTGTAAATGATTTCTGGAAGAACAATTTCCTGTCCAAGTGACTGACAGGTCCATTAGATTATTCTTTATTCTTATGTCTCCACTCAAGGCCAGAGATATAACTCAGAGCCCATTGTGCTGACTAAAAATCTATTCACTTTCTTTTTCTTGTTTCTTCTTAAAAATATTTTTATTTATTTATTTGCAAGCAGAGAGAGAGAGAGAGAGAGAGAGAGAGAGAGAGAATGGGTGCACCCAGGCCTCCAGCTACAGCAAATGGATTCCAGATGCATGTGCTACTTTGTGCATTTGGCTTTACCTGGGTACTAGGGAATCGAACTTGGGTCATTAGGCTTTGCAGGCAAACACTTATCACTGAGCCATCTCTACAGCCCTCTTCTTTGTTTTCAATTGAGAAATTTACTGTATGAATGAACATATTGCATATTAGTCATAGTCCCATCGGGTTATATTTATGCTCCTCTCCCCTACCCAGTTTCACCAAGGGTCTTCATTGGTGGGGTTATGCGTATTCACTGCGGGTCATGAATGCATCAGTCTCTGTGTGGGTGGGTGGGGGGGAGGGCAATGCCTCAGAGTACATCTTTCCACCCTCTGGCTCTTAAATTCTTTCTACTCTCTTCTCCACTATGTTCTCTGTGCCTTAGAGGGCTCTTTTAGTGCTGAACTCTCAGCAGCCTCTGATTTTTCATTTTGATGGGTGTGAGTCTCCTCAGTCTACCACCATCTCTCTGGAGGTGGTTCTCAGGCTAGCAGTGAGAGCAGCATTCATATTTAATCCTCCACTTCCTCTATAATGTGTCCTGGGCTTTGACAGATGTGATAGAGAAGACTTGTCACATGCTAGGCACTTGGCTTTCTTTTCTCATTATACTGACGGACCCAAGGATAGATCTTCCAAGTATTTGCTGCCATCTTTAAAAAGCAGATTCTCTAGTCAAGAGTGAAAGCAAAATGAATCAAAGTGGATAAACATAAACATTTGGAAGACTTTTTGACAGGTATAACCTCTCCTTTTAGCCAAAGAACAGTGGAAGCTTCCATCTCGTGTCTAAGTGAGATTTTCCAAGCCCTAAGCTTCTGACTTGATTCTCAGTATCAAGTATGAATCCTCTCCCTCTCAGCAGGCCTCATATCTAATCAAAGAGTAGATTACTCCCGGAGCCTCTGTGTTACTCTTGTGTCCATGTGTACATCTTGCCTGGCTGGTTGCTTCTCTAGCTTGAAGGAGCCACTGCTTGTTCATGCTGTTGGTCATCTCTATTCCCCCAGCAGCTCGAAGGGCACTTTCTAGCACTCCGAGAGCTGGATTCCGTCTCCATTCCAGCATGGTCTCTCAGTGCCCTGTGACTGCACCCTGTGGTGTCTTCAGCCATAGGGTCTTACCATTTAGATCTTGTGGGTGACCTTTCTAGTTGCTGCGCAGAAAGAACCCAAGCAAAAGTGGCTTGTAGAGGAATGGGTTTATTTGGCTTACGGACTTGAGGGGAGACTCCATCCTGGCAGGGAAAACGATGGCATGAGCAGAGGGCTGGACATCACCTCTGCCACAGCACTGCAAACAGCGGCAGGAAGGTGTGCCAAACACTGGCAAGGGGAAGCTGGCTTATAATCCCCATAAGCCCACCCCCAACAACACAGCTCCAAAGAGGTTGTAAAACCCAAACTGCCTTCAGCTGAGGATCGATCTATCAGAACACATTCATTTGTTTGTGGGGGACACCTGGATCAAACCATGACAGTGACCAAGTACATAAATAAAAAAATAAGAAAGAATTTTAATATCTATAAACACAGCAGTGTTGTTACCTGCTCTTAATAGGCTCAACAAAGCCCTTCTACCTTCACCTTTCTCCTTTTAATATGTTATTTTAAATCTAAAAGAAGGGCAATTACCTCAATTTCTCCCTCATATCAGAGCCATAGGATTATCGATAACCTCTAGACCTACTACTGATTTCTAACTAGCTACCTAACAATATGTAAAACTATGTCCACTTAAAGAAGCATTACATATGTTTCCTTTAGAAACTTTTCTGTATGGTATGGATTATCCAAAGCTTCTTAAAATACAAACCAATGGAATTCTTACAGAAAGCACTATTATTTTTCCTAAGTATCGCATAAAATACAAAAGAGCTGTGGATTGCTTTGGGTTGTGCTAAATGGTTGGTAGGTACAGAAGAAGCTTTATGAGTTGGCCAACCATATTGGAATCAGCAGATACTGGGATGTGATGGACACATCCACAGAAACTGCAGGTTCTTGTGTCTCAGAACAAGAATTTGGATGGAGACAAGTGAACAGTAGCAGGAAAAGCAAGAGGATTTATTAAGAAAGAACACACTTCCAAAGGAAGAAGCAGGTGGCAACAGAGAAAAGCTTAAAGGCTCAATAGCCAGACTCTACATAAAATGGGCTTGCATGTCATATTCCTGGACTTTTGGGTTATGTATGTTCTCTTACATGTAGTTCTCCATACAACTTCATGTGTCACGAGTCCCCTTAGTATCTTAAATCTCCACATGGAAGCATGCATTTTAGTATTATAGTGAGGCATAGGTCACTTTCAGAGATGCCTGGCAGTGCCTATGCCCCTGTGCTGCTGATCCAGTTCCAGCAGGCCTCAGGCAGGGGTTCCAGCCATCCTCATTGCCAAGAGATTTTGCTGATATGCTAACTTTGCAATCTTTCTGATTTCATTCTCTGCTCTACTCTTCTGCCTCAATATGGTTTTCTTCAGTCACACCAAGGAGAACATTGGTTTGTTCTTCAGCAGAGTCCTGCTAAGAGTCTAACTATGGTCAGCATCTTTAGATTCCAAGAACCTGATTTCCCCAAAGTTAGATACTAAGCTCTTGGCAGAGTTAGCATTCAGGTCTTTGTCCTGCAGGGGAAAAGCCTCAAACAGCCATAAGTGGAGGTTTAACAAATGCTCAGTGAACACCGTCGTCTTTTACATGTTGATGGGAAAATGTGCTAAGAATGTGAACTAGAAATTTAAAAATAGTACAGTCTGTAAACATTTAAATATGTGCAATTGTTGTAGTTAACTTCTCATTGCTAGAATAAAGTACCCAACCAAAAGCATCAGGTGGGAGGAAAGTTTTTATTTTGGCTTAAAGTCTTGAGGGAATCCTCGTGATGGTAGGGGGCAGCATGGCATGAGCAGTTGCTGGACATCATTTGTGCCACAGCAGGTGGAAAACAGCAGCAGAAAGAATAAGCCTTCTCTGGCAAGGGAGAGATGTCTATGACACCTCTAAGCCATCCCCAACAACACACCTCCTCTAGCAAGGCTCCACCTCCCAAAGCACCTTCAGCTGCAGAGAACATAGGTTTATGGGGGACATCTGATTCAAACCACCACAGCAATTCACTAGCTGTTAAATACATGGTTCAGGATGGCTGGGGTTCTGAGAACTAGAGGTTTCCAGATGGTTCAGGATAGCTGGGATGCTAAGGGATAGAAGGATCTGGTGGTTCAAGATGTCAGGGTTGCTGAGGGCTAGAGGGGTCCAAGTGGTTTGGGATATCAGGGTTACTGAAGGCTAGAGGGGTTCTTATGGTTCAGAATGGCGGGGGTACCCAGGACTAGAGGGTTCCAAATGGTTCAGATTGTCTTGGGTATTGAGGGCTACAGGGGTCCAGGATGATGGAACTGTAGACGGCAGGCTTCTTGGCTCTTATTTAGCAACTGTTACAAAAAGTCCCCTGAATCTTATCAGCTGGCCACACACTGTATCCTTTCTTTACAACTGTCTTTCCATTATGGACCTTAATAACAACATTTCAGACCTGAAAGATAAATCTGGGGCTTTTCCTTACCTGTCAATGTTTGGGGTAGGCCAGCTCTGTGTCTCCACTATGCTTGAGTTTGGGATACACCACATTTAGACTCCCATACTTCAGAACGGGTGTTTCCAAGGGTATCTAGCTTTGTGAGAAAATGACTCTCACATCCACCTGGGTGTGGCAGACTTCTCTAGATCAGCATTTAGTGCACACAGCAAACATACATGCCCCCCATCAGTGACACTCCTTGGCAGGCCTGAGGGCAGGCTGATCAGCTTTAAGGGCAGGAATAGTTTTTAAATTGACATTCCAAGTGATAGTTGTGTTCCAAGGACAGAACTTGATTTTGATGCAACTCTCACCAGCTCCATTCATCCTGGCTCAGTGGTGCTGAAAGAGTGTTCTCCCTCCATTTCTGTTTCCTTGGAAATGTCCAGCAGCATTGAGTTTTCTAATTATTCTATTTTAATGTTTCATTCACCAAGAAAACCTCAAGTATTCTTAATTTCAACCTCCATCCAGTGCTCTGTATAAATTCTCTGTGAAATATGTGCTTTGGCAACAGATTCTCATTCAATTTTAAGATTCCCTTTGAAGGTGAATTAAGGCCATGCACAGAATTGGGTGACATTTTCCAGAAGAGTTTCAACTATATTTCCATATTTAGCTTCAAAAGGACTTTTGTAGATTCCTCATAACACCATTAGGATTTCTCTGCTGGCTTTAACTTGTTTTTCTGGTTTTTTGTATAACATCGTCCATGAGGTATTTTGAACAACACTGTCTGACTCAGTCTTCATTTCTGAGACAAACCAGTGATTCATCTTTAGTACAGAAGCCACTTTCAGAACCATGGCTTTGGCTACTTTGTCACTGGAGTCTGAGTTAGGTAGAGAGATGGGGAAGCTGTCTGAGGGGCGTCAGCTTTCCAGGGGCCACCTTGCTATTCTGCTTCTGTAGCACCAAGAAGAAGGGGATGCAGGTGAAGCCCATTTGGCCATCTCACCTGCTTGAATGAGATAAACAGAAGAACACAGGCATTGAACAGTAATAAAAACAGGCTCCCTGGCATTCTGCACTGAGAAGGACATAAAATCACCTTTACTGTATTCCTGTTAGCCACATTTAAATTGAGAGACAGTTTGCAGTTAACTGACTTCAGTTCTTCAAAAATGGCTGGAAACAGCTCAGTGGTTAAAGGCATTTGCTTGTAAAGCTAGCCAGGCAGCCAGGGTTCCGTTCCCAAGCTGTTCATGTAAGCTAGACACAAAAATTTGCACAAGTATCCAGCATTCATTTGCACCAGCAAGAGATAGACATGACTATACAAACACACACACACACACACACACACACACACACACACACACACACCCCAAACACAAACACGCACACTTAAATAAAAAAAATTTGAATGTCAGAGAAATATAAAGCCAAACATTGACAAATAGCTCTAGATCAGTCAAGTATCACATTGTGTTTAGTTGTGAGCACTCCTTACTTTCTTTTAATGTAGGCCTGTGGCTCTGAAACATTAGCATGTATCAGAATTCCCTGGTAGATTTGCTAAAGCAAAGATTGCCACCCCTTCCATCCCCTTACCTCAGTTCCCACAGCTGATACTTCTAGCACTGGGACCACACTTTGAGCAGCAAAATATTGAATAACATATTATTTCAGTGTTAAAATTTGAAATGTGATCATTGCAGTTATATAGGTAAAAGCTTTTATTCTTAGAATAGTATTGCTAAAGTATTTCAAGTTGAAATGTCATGGTAGCTACCATGAATTCTCAAATGATTCTGCAAAATAAGTAATCAAATGTTAGCAGTCAGTGAACATAGTAAAAAGACAAATGCTGAGTGAATACACAATAGAAACTGTGAGGAGGAAATTTTTTCTTCTTCCCTCTTGGATCCACTGCTCAAGCCCTGCCATATTAGACTGACAAAAACCTTAGCAGGTGCGAGGGGACACACATTTTCATTATGTTAATTGTGTGAGAGGGCTTCCTTGAAGCCAGAGAGCTCACTGGAAGATTCCTTTTGCATTAACACTATGGAGTGCATCCAAAGTTCAGACCAGGTGGTCTGCAAAAGACCCAGGAGGATGTAATGGCAGCTGAGGTTGAAGATGAGCTCATGAGGCTGCTTAGAGGAAGTGTTTCTCAGTCAGAACTCAACACGATTGAAAACTGTTACTGACAGTGAGGCTGGCTCCTGCCCCCCCCACCTTGTACTACTCCTCATGATGACAAGACAGCCAGTGTCAACATTTCAATAGGAAATGCCATGTGTCCCCAGCACCAGGAAAATTTTACCACAAATTGTTCACTTAAAAGTTAATGTTTTTATTGTATTATTTCACTGTTGACTTTGTGCTGACACAATGCTAAGTCAACAACTTTGCTGATGAGTTTCAGAGTCTATAGCAACCACTTCTCAAGTCTTCGACATCTAAATTTAAACATGACTGTCCCGAGTCAGGTCTGTCACAATAAGGAGTGGCAATGCCAGCTTACATTTCTGCCACCCATGAGTATACACACACACACATACACACACTACTACTACTATTACTATTACATTTATAGGGTCATTAGTAGTCAGAAAGGCCTATATTTTTGTAAAGAAATTATGTATTTATTTGAGAGAGACAAAAAAGATAGAGGGAGAGAGAGAGAGAGAGAGAGAGAGAGAGAGAGAGAAAACATGGGCATGCCAGGGCCTTCTGACACCACGAATGAATTCTAAATGCTGCACACCATTGGACATCTGACTTTACATTTGTAATGAGGAATCAAACCTGGACCATCAGGATTTGCAAGTAAGCACCTTTAACTGCTGAGCAATCTCCCCATCTCCCACAACCAACATTTTAGAGTGTTCTTTGAAAAATGTTAACCAAGAGCACACTCCTCATTATTTCAGATTTAGTCTACCACTTAAACATGTTGGTGACCTCAAGTGCCTCAAGAGACACTATTTGATATTGTCTTTTTCTACACACACACACACACACACACACACACACACACACACACGATATTGGAGATTTCTTTGGGACTGGCATTCACTTCCTCTTACCACAATTGCACTGACTTGTGGTGACATAGGCCAGTGTACAACCTTACATAAGCCACAAAATCTACCAGGTCATAGCTTCTCAGTGTCCTTAACTGCTTCTGAAAGGCTGTGCTGTCTATAGACTAAATCTATCCTTTGTCCTTTTACTGGAAGGCCACCCCACCTCCTGACAAAATGGGGACAACTGTGCCACTCAACAGATATTGAGCAAGGTCCAGAGATATTTTTGGTTGTCACAAGTTGAAGCAAATAGGTGCAAGTGGGATCTAGAAGCAGAGGGCAGGACACTGACCTTCATCCTATGAGACAAAAGCAAGTCCTTAAATAATTATGTGGTCCAAAAAATATGAATAGCTTCAAAGCTGAGAATCCTCTTCTTGTGATCCTTATAAGCCCTTCAGACTGCAATTTAAATTTAAATGTGCCTTCCCAAGGACACTGTCTAAGGCACAAAATGTTCTTTCCATAATGCTTGGCACAGTCAGTATTCATCAGAGTTGGGGACTGGAGATGTGTGTTTTCTTTTGCAACTAACTAACTTTATGTCACAGCAAAGTTTGTTTTTCTTTCATCTTAGTGAACAATTTGATATTGCAATGCAAAACACATTTTACAGTGTAAGTCTTTCCTCTTAGTTGACATTATAGATAACTTGAACATTTTGACAGTTATCTAGGTTTGACTCATAACACTACCCTGGTGAGTTGATTACCCCAATAACTTATGTGCCACTATTGCTCCGATGGGTACATATTGGCTGTCTGCTTGCTATTGTAGCTTGTAGGATCCACTGCTTGTTTACACTGTTGATGTCTTTTATCCAGCCCTATGGCATGCTTCTATCTCAGTTCCAGCTTGATTTCTCAATGTACTATGACCTTAGCCTGTGGTGTCTTCAGCAATAGGGTCTTACCATGTAGTTCTGATGGATAACCAAGCACTTTGGCAATGGTCTGTATTGGGGGAGGGCATCCTAAGTTCTCTGACCAAAAGCTCACTGAGAAGAGGCATGACCATCTCAAGCACTGGTATTTACAAGTAACAACCAACACTTTCTCCACCCTAGCAGGGTACTTCT
>PVHP010032885.1:0-20027 GCA_004024765.1 Zapus hudsonius | reverse complement strand
CATAAAATTCACTTCAGGGTCAAACAGAATCAGAATTGTACGGTACATCCTGTCCCAGTTAAGATCAGATGTATGACCTTTCAGAGGGCATTTCTAACTCCTGTACTGAGTTAGGAAGAGGGTTCCTTTCTTGTACTTTCTGCCTACCTTCACTTGGCTGGTTCAGTGCTGTGTATGGAGGAGCTCTTGACCTCATGTGTTCTCTGGTGCTTCCGGTCATGCAGTCTGCCAGCACACTTCAGATCTGGAATTCCACATACCCTCTGTGCAGCTTATCCCATTGTCATTTCTCTCTGTGAATACAGGCTGACTGCCCCAAACTCTAGTCTCCATTGCTCCCCTCAGATCCCTATCCTCATACCATCCACAGCCCACATAAAGGAGTAAATGTCAAAATACTCTTCAAATTCAGCATATGTGAAGCATTGTACTGAGGGGAGATGGGACCAAAGGGCAGAGATGACCACACTTCCTGAGGGGTTCAGTGGATTGTAGAGTCACAGTTTTCACTAAGTGCTGAGGCACATGACACAGTGCATGTATTAAGTGAGAACATGAAATTTAGTGGAAATGTGACATATTTATGATGTCTTGTGTTTAGTGAGCTGAGGAATTTCTAGTGTCAGACTCCTAGTGCTGAGATAACAGGAACACACGATGAAGCCTGAATTTATGTGGGTTCTGAGCACAAAACTGAGAATATTTTTCTTGCACTTTAACCACTGAGCGGCCCCCTTAGCATCACCCATCCTTTTTAAAGACACTTTGAGCTAAAGTATTTAAACAAATCATGTTATGAGCAAGTCAAACAGAAAAACATTGGGAGAATTATCCACTTGATGAAATATCAGACAGGATAAGACATATTCTGGAATGTGTGCTTGAGGGTCTTCTGGATCATTCCTGCTGGGTTCTCTAGGGCACTGCTTCTCAACACCCTCTCTGAGTGAAAAGAGGTGACTTTCACAGTGTCTCAGAGCAGGGGAGATGGGTGTGGGATTGGGGCACGTTGAAATACTACAGGGTCACTGAACTTTGGTCCTAAACCTAGAGAAAGATATCTTTAAGACAGGAAACAGTTCATGGAACACATGACAGTTCTAATTTGCGTAGTATCAGTTATTGTATCCAACCCATAAGGAAAGGAAAATTTGAGTCACATGTCTTTCACATATCTTTTATTTGGATATGTCTTTATAAGTCAAGGTGGGACTAGGTTCAACATGTGAAGATCATGCTTTTACCTTATCATCTTCTCATTCCCGACATGCTAAATTTTTCTCATTACTTTCTTTTACTAAACATTTGTTTAGATGGTGTTTGTTGGAAAAACTTACGTCTTCAGTAAAGTGATATGGATTAATTGGCTCTCAGAATAGAGCCTAAAGACCTAATCTTATTGTGATTTATAAAGTGGAAATTCCACTTTTTTCACAGAAGAGTTAAATATCTATCTGCTTATCCATTTTCAAATCACATCTGAAAATAATTTCATGGTAGTGAAGACTTGGGGATTTGTCTGCCAACCCTTCAATAGATGTTGGCCATAAGCATGAGATCCCCAGAATAAGCAGGTGCTGATGACTTGGGAAAAAGCCAGTATACAACACTCTGATTTCAATTATATCTTTCTACCACTACCCCATCCAGTCTTCGCATTATATTGTGGAAGTTCCCAGGTGGATTCTCACAGTTGGGTGTTGTCTCCACCAGTGAATCTATGAGGAAAATCAATAATTGCCAGACAATTGCTGAGAAACCAAATCATAACATATTTTTATAGAAAGACAGTAACATTGTTTCCTTATTCATTAAGCCCTTATGTTTTCCATCACCAAAGCTGGAACTATGCATGTACAAGACATAAACATATATGAGATATTTGTAAAAATAGTCTCTCAGCAATATCCACAATCCATTTCTTCATTATATTCACTTCTAAGAAACTCGTCCTATAAATATACCACATAATCATCCACTCTAAGAATGATGATGTGGAATAGCTGACACCTGCCCCATTCAGTCTGACTGAAGCAACTACACAAAACCAAAAACTAAAGAAATCAGAACAAAAGAAATCCTCCTCCTAGAAACCACTATATACATAGAACCCCCCTATTAAGATTGGTGGACGAACCAGACTGAAATACCCAATAGAAGGTGGAGAAATCCTAATCTTTAAACCATAGTCTCTGGCTTGTGGATCTGGGGTAATCACCACTGTGAGCAGTTATTCAGGGTGATCCACAGGAGTCCCCGTACACAAAACCTTTGCCAAACACTTGGTTACACATCAGATTGAAAAGGTAAGACCCTATTTTTTTAAAAAAAGAAATTCTGGTGAAGAATTTCTAGAAGCTCTTAAGCTTCTATTCTTTGGCTGTTCCAATATTGATACGTCTTGCCTCCAAGCAGCCTTTCTTGTGTTCAAAGCTGCCAATCATTTTCATTACACCATTATCTTCAATGAAACCTACAAGGCATTGTGGGCAGAAGTCCAATGTTATGGAAATATTCATGCTTGGACTCAGAATCTAAGTTTGTAACTTTCTAAGTTATATCCTCTAGAGACATCAGTAGCAGGACAGACACAGTCAGGGAACAATTTTCTCCCAGCTCACTTTCTTTTTGGTATTATGTGCTTTTTACAAAAACCTTAATCATACAGCAGACATAATTACTAGCTTCTTGGAATTTCTTCAATTAAACCCACCTCTGTATGAAGCATATAGATCAAACACAAAAGATGTCATCAACTCAGAAGCCCATGTTCTTCTAGGAGGAGGAATGTAGAGATATCAGGTTGCAATCATTGAGAAATATAATCTGTTTTTAATCTGTGTTCTACCTCATATAAAGAGAAGCATAAATATCTGTCCATATTTTTCATTCTATGTATTTGTGAATGGATTCTTTGTCTTCCTGAACATTCCTGCATAGCATTTCATTGTGTGAAAAGTGAACATTGAACAGGTGTATCAGTGCTTACGTTTGTGTTCTTTCCATGGATGCTGCTATGACTATTACCAGTATATAAATTATGGGACTTTCCTTTGATGAGAAAGTTAAATATTTTTCATGGTGTGTACTCTTAAGAGTCAGATTGCTGTCATGTAGGTTTATATATGTTTCACTTAGGTACATTCTACCAGTAGTTTCCCTTGATGCAAGGAACTGGATGAACTTCTAATACTAATGTACAAGATGCCTGGTGGAGCCACCCCTTACCAAAATGTTGTATTTTCTGCCATTTGTAATTGATATTTCTACTTTTGTACATTGCTCATTTGAATGATCCCAGTTGGTGGCTGATGAAGGTCATGGACCTCATTTCTATGTGTTTTCTCACTTTTATCCCCTTCATTATGAGTCAGCTCTCTATGATAACCAAATTATGTATTGTGAGGAGAGGGGTTGAAAAATCCCAGAGTCTTATAAGTATGTTATTTTATCCTTTTATCTACTATTAGTCATCCATCTCCTTCATAATATCAATCCCTAAAGTTGTTGAAGAAGCCACTTGTACTTCTAAGGTAAACAAACCCTTAGGTAAAGCAAAGGAATGGTAACCTTAAGGCAAAGCAGTTTTTGTAATTTAAATACCATGTAATATGGCATCGTGAGCATAGGAGTGGGGAATAAAGCAGATTGTTTTCTCCTCATTAAATATCATCCTGTTGTGCAAACCATTTGAGCTTTGCCCATGCAAAGCAAGTGCCTTTCCACCCCAGGAACACTAACTAGCATGTCAGTTTGACCCACACAGTGGTGCTACTGCAAGAAGTTCATAATCCATTACTGCTGAAGGTAGCTTGTTTGGACCACCTGGAAGTATTCTGTGAGGTTTTCCAAACACTCTACAAATTGATGGACTCTGAGTGTATCCATGGGTGCTCATACATAGGGTTGGTCCTTGTGGTCAGGTTCTGGACTCCAGAAATATTAAAAGGTAGTTGCCCCAGAGATAGCAATGTCAGAATAAAGACCTGGATGGAAGACTAGTAGTTACATTTATCTGGTGGGCTGGGAATGCTACATATAGGGAGGAACCAAGTGAAAACACTGATGCAGGGAATAATGGGTCTGAGGAAAGGAGGTGAGGTTTTGGAGGCTGCATAGGATGGAGAACACCACAGGAAATGAGCTCAGAGTGGTTTCGGGAAGCAGAGCATCTAGGCTTGAGGACTTCTGCTAGATTCGACCCACAACACAAAAGAGTTTCAACATCATGTTTTTCTTAATTCATTTCAACATTAAGTTTTCACACTATTTAATGGTTTAAAATAGCATTAGGTAATTTAATATCCTATATATTTCAACTACACAATGGGGGAAAGTAGCCATTTTCATAATATGAGTTATGGAGGACTTCAACAATTGCAATATAGGAAACTTACAAAGTCACATGTGGACAATTCAAGGTAAATAGGATTGTTTGAAATCCCAGCAGAGATGTCCAGAAGTCCACTGGACATTGGAAATCATGGAGAAATCTCTGTGGACATGGGGAAGGAGACAGATGTTTTTGTTGCTGTGAGATAAGCAGATAAATTTTAGTATCTTCAAAATTTATAATGTTTAATACAATGTGAATTCTATGTAGATACAATATTAGGAAATAAAGATAAGAAGAACATACATATTCTGTTCAGATTCAATCCGCCTCTCACCACTCCTCCTCCCAGCTCCCCGGCCTCCTTAATCCGCTGTATCCTTCCAGCCCCATAATTCCCATTTCACTTTGATTATCTCATGTGTTCTAATGCCTTCATGACTTTCTATTTTCCTGGCTTCTACCCACACTTACTCCTGCTTAATTACACATATTTACTATCTAGATGCTAGACACCCCACTTACTAGAAGGAACATGTGATATTTTCCTTCTGGCTCTGAGTTACCTCACTTAATATAATATTTTCTAGACATGAATAGTATTTTTATGATTAAATAGAATTCCACTGTGTATATGTGCCACATTTTCATTATCCATTCATCTGGTGATGGGCATCTACTCTGATTCCATTCTGTAGCTACTGTGACTCAAGCATCCACAAACATGGATGAGCCAGTTGGTTGGATAGAGTCCTTGGAGTACACAATCAGGAGTGGGAAAACTGAGTCTCAAGGAAGTTCTGTTTTTAGGTTTTTGGGGAAACTGCCATGGATTTTTATGAATAATATAGGAATTTTCAGTTGAACTATCTATACTATTTTACTTATGAAAGATGTGTATTATTCTTTGTCTTCAGTCATGGTGCTCTAGTAAGAATTCCAAGGCAGGTGTGGTGGCATACACCTTGCTCCCAATACACAGGAGGGAGGCAGAGGTAGGAGGATTGCTGTGAGTCTGAGGCAGGCCTGAGACTTCATAGTGAGTTCCAGGTCAACCTGGGCTAGAGTGAGAGTCTACCTTAATTTTAAGCCAAAAAATGTTTAAAAAAAAACAAAAAAATCTTACCATTGCTGAGGTTGGTATTTATAATTTTTCATATGATATATTCATATCATCATGTCCAAATTAATTTCAATTTGGTTGTACAAAGGTGTCCACTGATTTCTAATGTAAATTACATCAAGTTCATCCTTTTTCTTCATTAAATAAGATCAGATATTGAATGATTATATTATTCTGCTAAGTTTTCTAAATTTTGGAAGATTAGGGATCTTAAAAAAAAGAATTAATTGGATTTATGTTGGTAGCCCACAGGGAGATCTGTGACCAAGGGAGACTCACAGACCTCTTTGCATATGAGGTCCCTTAGCTTAAACTTCAGTATTTCCTACACCTTCCACGAGAGATCTTGACATCCTTCATGGATCACACAAAGGAAAGAGGTCCTTCAATACACTTTGTTTCTTTGGGGACATAAGGAACTCATAATTGATTCTAGTAGTTGGTTAATGAAGCAAGTTTTAGAAAAGTTCTTGGCTCCCAAAGCCAGGACTGTCATGACCAGGGAAGGTGACAGGAAAATTGCAGTCAGAAGGGAGGTGAGGTCACCGAGTCACAGACTTTATCTCAGGGATGGGCTGCCTCCCCCTCCCACATGCTGGATGTTGTGAAGTCAGGATCTGCACACTGAGCAGGAGGTTCTGCAGACACACACTCAGGTAAGTGATCTGGATTTCAGTCTGCAGGGCAGAGCAGCAAACAAGGGAAGTGTGGGTAAGTGTTCATGTCAGGAAAAGAGATTCTGAGTTAGAAACAGATCCAGTGATCAGACAAAGGAGAATGATAATTCCCTGACTCACAGAAGAAGTAGTAATAGACGTGTCCCTCATTTTCTGTGGATCCCTGATGGATCCTTATGCAATGCAGTAAATTTCACACTGAGGGTTGCTGTGGGTGAATAATTTCAATGTATTGAAATCTGACTTTTGACGTTCTGCTGAATTGTAGTCATCTGTCAACCGGATGTTTATATTATTTTAATCAAATATAGACAAGTTTTTCTTTATGTATTGTATCATAGGTGACTCTATCATGGTTCATTGCTATAACAAATGCCTATAACTAGTATTGAAAAAAATCATTTAAGTATGAGAAAAAAATTAGAATATCAATAGATTTCTAAAATGAAAACAAAACATCTTTATATAATACTACATTCAGTCTAGTCAATGGATGAATAATTATGCTGCCATTGAAAGATCAGGGGTTAATGGCATTGCTGGGATTTCTATCCCTTTTTAACGTGGGAGCATAAAATTGAAGGGATATCGTGATATGATTCTGAGTATTAAAAAATGTTGTCATGACCATAGATAGCTTGTGTGATTTCCTGTTTTAAAATGTTCTAATATTAAGCCCAAACTGATGGTATGATTTTGCTTGTTATTTATTGGTATTGTTATTCAAACATAAAGCCTTTTACATGGTAGACAAGGTCTCAACCCATGAGTGATACTTGCACCTTATAGTTTTTCTTTCTTTTAAATTGGATAGTGCATAATATTTCATATTATTCAGCTTCTATTACAGGCTTCTTGATCTAAGTATGTCATATATACGTCTCTCTTATGTAGGAGTGCATCCATACACTTTATCTCATAATAGTTATATCAACAAAGGAATTGGTAAATATGAGCTTTTTAAAGTTTATTTTAGTATTTCTCTTTCTCTCTCTCTCTTTGTGTGTGTGTGTGTGTGTGTGTTTGTGTGTGTGTGTGTGTGTGTGTGTGTGTGTGTGTGTGTGTTTGTGTGTGTGGTCAGAACAAAACTTTTCTTTTGTCCTCACCAATCCAGCTCATTTGAGGCAGGGTTTCTCTCACAATCTTGACTTGCTGGTTATTTTTTCTGTGCTCATCAAGAATTTTGGATAAATTCTCTTGTTCCTACCTCTCATCTTGCTGTCAGACTGCTGGCATAAGAGAAGCCTGCCACAGCATCTGGCCTCTTAAGAGGGGCCTGAGGATTGAACCTGTGAACTCAGGCTTGAGCTGTGATTGCTTTATCCACTGAGCTCCCTAGCACAGAAAAATATAAGCTTTAAACCTACAATGATTAGTAACTAGATATTTCTTATACTATTTTATATTTCATCTTTCATTTTATTTGACAAAGTAATGGTGTTAATTAATTTATTTGATAGATACAACTCTGTTGTCCTTTTCCCCTTGAGAAAAAACAAGTGAATCTTTCTGCTTTCATAAGAAATATTAGGTTATTATAGTCACACTTGGAAATCTAAGAGACATGTAACAGTTTCCTAAAGGAATAAAATGTGTAATCAAAGCACTGCATTTTCTTTAGAATCTTAGAATCAAATTGCATCTGGCACTTTTCTATATGATAAATACCCTAAAATAAAAAGTTTTACAGCCAAAACCATGCAACAAAAATATCAGCGATGAGAATAAAACGGAAGTTAAGAAACCAAGTGCAGGGTAGATGTATTTGGAGCTATGGCGGCCATCGTCTTGTGAGCACAGATGTAAGGGACTGTCTTGGCACCCAGCTTATCAACGTTCAAGTCTCTCAGGGGTCCCTCTACCACTAAGCACTTTAAAAAATGTATCCGGTCTCTTAAGCTTTGTGTTTTTAAGTTCTTGCCTTGGCCATGAAGACGATGCCAGTGTCCATCTTGTACAGACATGAAGAGCATACAAGGCTTCAGGTTAGCAGGATTGTAACAGGATTCGCAGGACCACAGCAGTGATCCCTAAATTGTTACTTCTCTGTTTGCCACTTCATGCTTAATTCCCTGTCAAATCTTAGCGAAATTAAACTGCAGCTTAAGATCATGTTTTTCCCTGTAAATTACCTTATTTTTTGTCCATATGACTATCTTTTAATTATTAATTGACATTTTTCATGCATGCACATAATGAATCATATCACAGTAATCATCATCCCCTCTCATGACATTCTTTTATCTTTTCATTCTCCTCTCACAGAAGACCTTGCTTTTCACACTATTGCCTCATCAATGTTGATGTCTTTTTTGCCTCCTCCATGGTCCATGACGACATCCTGATGGCTGCAATATTGTGCAGGTCTTGGGCAGATAACTGGAGCCTCTGTGAGGTCAAGAATACAGCGACCAGTTCATTCTCAGAAGACAGCATTCAAAAGCAGTCCTCGCCATTTGACTCATTCTCTTTTCACTACCTGTTCCCTGAGTCTTGGAGGATATGACAGAGATGTCTCATTGAGAGTTCAGAAGAGGTCTCTGCATATCTTTAATGTGTTTTTTGTCTCCACAGTTGTCACTGCCACCAGCAAAGAGAAGCTTCTTGAACTAAAAGTAAGAATGTATCTAAACTACAGGCATGGGTTTTTTAATATCTCCAATAACAATTGTATATAGGATTTTATGGTGTAAATGTACAGCACTTGGGTCCCTCTACTGTTGAAGCACTGTGGAGTGATTATTAAGTTAAACCTAGTACAACTAACAGTTGAAGATATTCTCAGGAGTTTGTCTTTGGAGAGCCAACTATAAAATTGTCTGCAGGCGTGTTCATCAGTGCGAGTATGTTTACATGTAGATTTAGATATGTTCCATTTATGTAGATACTATCCATCTTCCAGAATTCACTGTACTTTACTTCCATTCTCAGTGCGTGAAACCTGTCCTTTTATCATATTCTGGCACAAAATTAATATCTTCTACTTTTTTTGATGATTTTTGCTGCCATATTATATCAGATGCTGCTTTATATAAAATATTATCTTCATGTCTCTGGTGACTATTAAAGAATTGTTGAAATTGTTGGGATGTTTTACCTACTTTTATTATTTTCTGCAAGAGTTATTTTCATTCTATTCAGCCTGAGTATCTCTGTGACCTCAACTCTGAAGTCAACATACATGTATGCATGTTTGTGTATTTTGTGCAGGACATTTGATAATAATGAACAATTAATATAATGCAATGGAATTTTTAATTTCATTCATGTGGTTACTTAGGCGTGCTATGGATTAGAATACATTTTATTCAAGACCATACAAAAAATACATACATGCATTACAATGTTTTCAATATTTATATCAATTTTAGTTTACAAATCCAGTGAAATTTTTTATGCTATGGGCAGTGACTGAATTTTGGTTTTTTTCCCCTAAATGAGATGAGCCTATATCAGTTCAAGACACTACTGTCTTCCCATTTCCTCTCATTTCTCCCTGCTTCTCTAAGGGCACATCATCTCAACTGTAATGATGACTTCTCAAGAAACCAATAGAGAATTCCCCATGTCACTTTGTACATGTTCATAGCTTTGTCTGCCTGAAAGTGACTGTTGATTACAAAAATCAGTGTCATGCTGCTTTGCTCAGGACGAGGTCAAATTACTGAGCTCCAGGGATTCTTCTACCTTACCCTCCAAAGCACCGGCTAGGACAGCAATATTAACCATATGATTGCCTAGAGAAATTTTAGTGAGCTACTTTTCTCAGATCAGTGATTGCTGTTTTAATTTAAAAGAAAGTTTAATGGCCAGGTGTGGTGGAGCACACCTTTAATCCCAGCACTCAGGAGACAGAGGTAGGAGGATTGCAGTGAGTTCATGCCCACCCTGAGACTACATAGTGAATTCCAGGTCAGGCTGGGCTAGAGCAAGACCCTATCTCTAAAAAAAAAGTTAACGGTTGACAGAATGGACAACAGGGATTTGATAATAGGATTAATGATGTTATCACAGACCACAGTTGGAATTTTGGGAAATTTCTCTCTCCTTTCCCACTATCTAGTCCTTTACTGTCATGAACGCTCACTGAAGCCCACTGATGTGATCCTCAAGAGTTTGGCTATGGCCAACACCTTGATCATTCTCTGTAAAGGAGTGCCCCACACCTTGGCAGCTTTGGGGCTGAAACAATTTATCAACCAGATGGACTGTAGATTTCTTTTGTATGTTGAAAGAGTGGGCAGAAGTATGTCCATTAGCTCCACCTGCCTCCTCAGTGTCTTCCAGGCCATCACCATCAGCCCCAGGAACTCCTGTTGGCAGGCCCTTAAAGTCAGTGCTCCAAAGTATATATTCTTCTGCATTTCCCAGTTCTGGATACTGTACATGATGGTGAATGGCATTTTTCCTATATATTTTTTATATTACAAATTAAAGGTCAAAAACATGACAGAAAAAAAGATTATGGATATTGTTCTATTGAAGTTCATGATGTTATCACGGAATCCCTGTATGCAGCATTATTGGTCCTCCCTGAAGTGTTGATTTCTGTGCTCATCCTATGGTCCAGTAGCTCCATGGTTGTCATTCTGTACAGACACAAGCAGCGGGTGCAACACATCCACAGCCCTAATGTTTCCTCCAGAGTCTCCCCTGAGTCCAGAGCCACGCAAAGCATCCTGGCCCTTGTTTTCACCTTTCTGACTTTCTATACCCTCTCCTCCATCTTAAACGCCTGCACTGCTCTGGTGAATAGTCCTTCTTGGTGGCTGGTGAACATCAATGGCATCATCTCTATGAGTTTCGCCTCTTTTGGACCCTTTGTTCTCACGAGTCATGACTCCACTGTGTCTAGGCTCTGCTGTGTCAGGGTGAGGAATAAAAAATCTCCTAATTATATGTTAAACATGTAAATTATATTTTTCACCATTTTCAATTGTTCTGTCAACCTCAGAACACTGATATAAAATCTGGGGAAATGGCTCAGTGGTTTAAAGAGCTTGCCTTCAAAGCCTGACAGCTGGATTCAGTTCTCCTGCACCAACCTAAAGCCACATGTGCAGTATAAAATTCATCTAGAGGACTTTTGCATTGGCAGGGAGCTCTATTGGTCCCCATATTCTCTGTCTCTCTCTTTCCTTCTTGCTCTTTCTCTGTGTCTGTCTGTCTCTCTAAAAAATCATATTTAAAAATAAAGAATGCACCTTATATATCTAATAACTCCATTAAATTTGGCATTTCTTCATCTGATTGGATGTACAGCCCACATGAGCTAAGCCCTCTGGGGATGGACCATTGAAACTTTTGGTTGACCGCTCTTAATACCTTCCCTTTTACCTAGCTCATGTGCAAGGTCTGGCTTCAGAGTAGCACCAAAGCAGCTCCATGTTTGCCTTTCATCCTGACTCTTTTGGACATTTCAAAGATTTTAATGACTATGGCCCCAGCTACAAGGCACACTGCCATTGTGGCTGCACTTAGAGACACAGACTCTTTGCCTCTGGATGCATTGTTCAAGTCACAACACTAAACAGAATGGAAACATCACTTCAGCAAATTTCTTCCAAATGCTCTGCCTGAAGCTAATCTAGAGAAATGTGCACTTCTGGACTCTGAACTTCCTTGTTGTCCTCATCCAATGGAAGAGCATCTTAATATCCCCTGACCAGCAAAACGTTTGTGATTCATAAAAGATAGTCTGTTCCTTTGCAACTCTCCTATTTGCTTCTTATGCAAGGATTATAATGGGTTAGACATACAGTTAGTAGACAACTGGGAGCTATGAAAATATATACATATATATACATTACTGTGATTTCTAGAATTTCAGTATGAATAAAAGCATGCTGTGTTCTTCTGGAAAGACAAACAGGCTGCTTTTCATTCTTTTTGTGTTAATCTAAGAACATTCTCCCCTGTGTCCTTCCCTCCACCCTCAGGTGTTGTCAATTTCCATCCAGTAAATATTTCTCCTGAATGATCTCTTTGTACTCATAGTTTTAAAATGGATAGAGCAGGCTGGGTGGTTGCATAAGAAGACATGGCCCTGAGCTTCAAGCCTCAACACCAGCAGTGAAGACACCAACAAAGCAAAGACATAGTTTGTGTGTTCCAAAGAACATGTGTCAGGAGAAACACATGCAGCTGAGGATGTGGGGAGTAAGAAACTTGCTGAGCCAAGATTGTAATCATAATTACATGAAGCAGACACAGGAGAATGCCCAAAGGTACTACCCAAGGGTCTCACAGCAAGACCTGCTAGTCCCACTACTTCCTTCAGTTATGTCTCCCATGCTAAAGTTTCCTAAATTGTCCCACACCTGGAGTGCACACTATAAAACACGAGCCTTCTCCAAACAGTTTATATCAAAGCTATGTTAATTAAGGGAAATGTTCTGGTGTGATGTAGAGAGGGAGAGAGAAAGAGTCCAAGAAAAGGAAAATGATTTAGAAGATTCGAGAGTAGATATGATTGGATTAACAGGACTGAAGCAAGTTTTAGTTGGATGTGGACAAAAGAAAGTAAATGGGGAAAGATCAAAATATATTATATACATGTATGAATACATTAAAAATTTCAAAAATAAAGGTTTCAAGACAAAAGGTCATGAAGTCATGCAGTCAAGGGTCAGTGGTCAGGGGTATGTATTGGATTCATTAAGGAATTGAACCACAACAAACCAAAAAATAACTGCCTTCCTCTTATACAATTCATTACCCCCTATCCCATGGACTGACCCAGCAAGCCTACTTAGGAGAGCCCCCAGGAGTTTGAGGCCAGGGAGGAGGGAAATTGTGGTTTCATCACAAAACTTGCTCATATAATGTATATAATTATTGACAATAAATATGGAAAAAGTCAACTTACCTAGAAAGTGAAAACATTGGAAGAAAAGAAAATGTCTACTACATGAACACCATGGCATTTGAAAGTGTTAGAAATAAAAGCACCCAGCGTGGACAAAGATGGTGGTTTTGGGGAAGCTATAATCCAAGGGGAAGGAAGACACAGAAAATGGCAGGTCCTCTGGTAGCAAGGAAGGTCTTAACTGAGGGCCATGGAATGAAGGAAACAGAGATGGCCATCATGGAGTTCACAAGATGGAGTTGTCCAGTGCAGCTAGAAGGGATGGGTAAAGTCCTTGGAGATGGGGGCTTAGTGATGTCTTGTGAATCACAGAATGTCATAGTCAGCCACATGCCACAGGGATGAATCTCCAAACCAGGCACCGTTTTGGGAAACTAGTTTGGAAAGTATTTATTGAAATAATGTGGTACCCTGCTAATGGGGCATGGAGGAAGTAGGGTTTTGCTGAGTCTGGCAGGCTTCTGGGACTGTCTCCTTCTGATAAGGAAGTTGAGGCAAAGTCTGAGGGCCCCTATAAATCTTAGCAATCCTGAAAACTTCAGCCCCCAGGCAGGCCACAATGTCCCATGAGATAAGCAAGCAGTTCAAAGCCTAACTTAGTCCAGCTGCAATAACAAACCAACACAATAAGGTTACATTTCCTCTGCTGACATCACAATTCTATACATATCCATGTATAGAGTCATGTAGCCCCCTCAATTTATCTATGCAAATTAGGTATCAAAAGAATACTGGTGGTGGATCCAGTGCAACAAATTCTCAAGCCCTGTCTCCTCTTCAGGGATCATGAGGGGCACTCCATTCAAGGGGAGGTGTGTGAACTGGTGATCTTCAGGGAGGTCAAAGCTCTCCAAATCTAGAGGATTAAAGGGAAATCTTTTCTATTTCTGGATAGGTGTCATTGGAGACAGGAGCAGAGCTTTTCCCTTTAATGTTTTTCTGGGTCATCTTTTTCCACAGTGAATACTTGCTGTTTTTGTTTGTGCAGTCCACTGGGCTTCATAGACTTTTATGTAGCTCTGATGACAGTTCCCAAAGCCTTCCAGGCTGTTTTTGGCAAAGTTGATGGAGCATTGACGGTTTTGCCAACATGGGGTGTTGAAATCTGAGGTCTCTCATCTAAGACCTTGAGACCTGACCTCAACTTTCAGCCCATCCTTAGGAGTCATGCAGGTGCCTAGTTCTTCATGATCCTTATCAACAAAGATCAGAGTAGCCATCCTGCATTACCAAGACTTCCTCAGCAACTATGTTTCATGGGTTATCTGGCTTGCTGTGGTGACTGGTCTCAATTATATCCTTTTTATACAGGACACTTCATATTAAAAAGGCAACCTGCAACTTCACAATATAAAATGACTGATTGATAAAATCTATGGCATTGAGTCCAATGATAATATATATGAAAGAATCAGCATCTATTCTGACGTAATCAAAACTCAGTGGGCAGACATTTTAAATAGGAACCTTACTATCCTGAGAAAAACTACTTATCACCATGGTCTTTACGCTGATTACCATTACCAGTGAAGAACACAATAATTCACACAAGAACAATAATATTAACAAAAAAATATGCATTGCCATCCTACTTATTCCATGAAGGCTGGTCACACAATAATGCTGCAGAAATTCGGCCACCAAAGGCCAGAGGCACCATCCATCTTGGCAGGTGAGGTACTCCCACAAAGAGTAGATGGAGTAGTCCTGGACAGCTATAAAAGAGACCATTTTCTCCCCCACGACATGGTTCCATTTTAATCATAGAGGCTTCTGGGAAAAGATAGGAGTTTAATGTGTGGGCATATTAACCTGTTGAAGCCACTTCTGGTGCCCAATTGTGTGCCTTTAAAGATGTATCATGGGGCTTTGTTGCTGCTGATGAGTCTGTGGCCCAGCAGTGTTGATGTAGAGTCTAGACTCTGGATCAGAACGTCTACTGTTGTTCTCATATGGTGTGCCAGGATGCCATGGGGCCATTTGTTAGACTCTGGCACCTAAGAGATATGATGGTGTCCTGTGAGGGACATTATTTTTGCAAGCCCATGTGTTTCATTGATGTGGGTTTTTGAGAAGTCAAACATGGAGTCAGTGGTGATGGAAATCTGTGCATAGGAAGATGCTGGGAACGCTTTGCTTTTTGCAGCAGGATGCTATGTGTGGTGACTGGAAACAAGGCGGATATGTCTACTCAACATTCAGGTATTTGAGTACTTCCTATGTCAGATGGCTGCATGTATATCAGGGACTCAGATAATGGCAAAGGGCCTCCAGTTACTGGCCACATGGACAGCCCTTCACTGTTGCCCAGAAGAGCAATATAAAAAGTATATGGTATAGCTTCAATATTTTAAACTTTTTGTTTTATAGCATATTGGTGGGAAAAATAATATATCTAATCATGTGGTACTGTAACAAATGGCTTTTTGCACCTATGAGTTCAGCCTTGTCAAAAAGTTTGCAAATCCAACATCCATGTATGTGGACAGAAATTAGGGGAGGGGATATTAGAAGCTGCCACTGCATGTACATCTTGGCATAGGTGGACCCTGGGGTCAGAACATCTGGTACACATACTTACATAATACCTGAAAGTGTGGACAGTTGTGTGCACTATATTCTCAGATTTTGGTATCAGGACAGTTTTGAAGACACCCCTGACAATCACCTGTATCATCCAGATATCTTCTTGTATGATCCACAAAACATCACTAAACCTCCATGTCCATTGACATTCACCCAACCTTTCTAGCATTGGGCAACTCCACCTAGTTACACATATCTGTTAACTTTATTCCAAGGCCCTCAGTAAGGACAATCTACCATCATCTGTGTCTTCCTTCCCCTGGGGCAGTCCACTCTGTGCTTTTATTTCCAACACTCTCAAATCCCATGGGTTCATGTACTAGTCATTTCCAGTTCCTCAATAAAATCAATACATACCTTTGACCGCTGACCCTCGACTATATGGCATCATGACCTTTTGTCTTGGGTCCTTAATATCATTTTGAAATTTTTGATATTTCATACATGGATATAATGTACTTTATTTTCCTCCCAATTCCTTTTTTTATACCCATCCCACAAAAACTTTCTTCAGTCCTGTTAAGCATATCTACTCTCAAAACTATCAAGTCATTTTTGTATTCTTGGACACATTCTCCCTCCCTCTCTACCTCACACCAGAATATTTCCCTAACTAAACATAGCTTTAATCTAAAATGTTTGGAGAAGGCTCATGTTTTATAGTGTGCACTCCAGTTGACTATTTAGGAAACTTTAGCATAGGAGACATAACTGAAAAAGTATTGGAAAAAGCAGGTCTTGCTGTGAGACCCTTGGGTAGTACCTTTGGGCATTCTCCTGTGTCTGCTTCATGTAAATATGATTACAATCTCGACTCAGCGAGTTTCTTACTCCCCACATCCTCAGCTGCATGTGTTTCTCCTGACACATGTTCTTTGAAACACACAAACTGTGTCTTTGCTTTGTTGGTGTCTTCACTGCTGGTGTTGAGGCTTGAAGCTCAGGGCCATGTCTTCTTATGCAACCACCCAGCCTGCTCTATCCATTTTTAAACTATGAGTACAAAGAGATCATTCAGGAGAAATATTTACTGGATGGAAATTGACAACACCTGAGGGTGGAGGGAAGGACACAGGGGAGAATGTTCTTAGATTATCACAAAAAGAATGAAAATCAGCCTGTTTTCTTTCCAGAAGAACACAACCTGATTTTATTCAAACTGAAATTCTAGCAATCACAGTAACATATATATTTTCTTAGCTCCCAGTTGTCTACTAACTGTATGTCTAACCCATTACAATCCTTGCATAAGAAGCAATTAGGAGAGTTGCAAAGGAACAGACTACCTTTTATGAATCACAAACGTTTTGCTGGTCAGGGAATATTAAGATGCTCTTCCATTGGATGAGGACAAGAAGGAAGTTCAGAATCCAGAAGTGCACATTTCTATAGATTCGCTTCAGGCAGAGCATTTGGAAGAAATTTGCTGAAGTGATGTTTCCATTCTGTTTAGAGTTGTGACTTGAACAATGCATCCAGAGGCAAAGAGTCTGTGTCTCTAATTGCAGCCACGAAGGCAGTGTGCCTTTTAGCTGGGGCCATAGAGTGGAAAATATAATTTACATGTTTAACATATAATTAGGAGATTTTTATCCCTCATCCTGACAGAACAGAGCCTGGACACAGTGGAGTCATGACTCCTGAGAACAAAGGGTCCAAAGGAGGCAAAACTCATAGAGATGATGCCATTGATGTTCACCAGCCACCAAGAAGGACTATTCACCAGAGCAGTGCAGGCGTTTAAGATGGAGGAGAGGGTATAGAAAGTCAGAAAGGTGAAAACAAGGGCCAGGATGCTTTGCGTGGCTCTGGACTCAGGGGAGACTCTGGAGGAAACATTAGGGCTGTGGATGTGTTGCACCTCAGCTTGTGTCTGTACAGAATGACAACCATGGAGCTACTGGACCAGAGGATGAGCACAGAAATCAACACTTCAGGGAGGACCAATAATGCTGCATACAGGGATTCCGTGATAACATCATGAACTTCAATAGAACAATATCCATAATCTTTTTTTTCTGTCATGTTTTTGACCTTTAATTTGTAATATAAAAAATATATAGGAAAAATGCAATTCACCATCATGTACAGTATCCAGAACTGGGAAATGCAGAAGAATATATACTTTGGAGCACTGACTTTAAGGGCCTGCCAACAGGAGTTCCTGGGGCTGATGGTGATGGCCTAGAAGACACTCAGGAGGCAGGCGGAGCTAATGGACATATTTCTGCCCACTCTTTCAACATACAAAAGAAATCTACAGCCTATCTGGTTGATAAATTGTTTCAGCCCCAAAGCTGTCAAGGTGTGGGGCACTCCTTTACAGAGAATGATCAAGGTGTTGGCCATAGCCAAACTCTTGAGGATCACATCAGTGGGCTTCAGTGAGCGTTCATGACAGTAAAGGACTAGATAGTGGGAAAGGAGAGAGAAATTTCCCAAAATTCCAACTGTGGTCTGTTATAACATCATTAATCCTATTATCAAATCCCTGTTGTCCATTCTGTCAACCGTTAACTTTTTTTTAAGAGATAGGGTCTTGCTCTAGCCCAGCCTGACCTGGAATTCACTATGTAGTCTCAGGGTGGGCATGAACTCACAGCAATCCTCCTACCTCTGTCTCCTGAGTGCTGGGATTAAAGGTGTGCTCCACCATGCCTGGCCATTAAACTCTCTTTTAAATTAAAACAGCAATCACTGATCTGAGAAAAGTAGCTCACTAAAATTTCTCTAGGCAATCATATGGTTTATATTCCTGTCCTACCAGGTGCTTTGGAGGGTAAGATAGAAGAATCCCTGGAGCTCAGTAATTTGACCTCGTCCTGAGAAAAGCAGCATGACACTGATTTTTGCAATCAACAGTCACTTTCAGGCAGACAAAGCTACGAACATGTACAAAGTGACATGGGGAATTCTCCATTGGTTTCTTGAGAAGTCATCATTACAGTTGAGATGATGTGCCCTGAGAGAAGCAGGGAGAAATGAGAGGAAATGGGAAGACAGTAGTGTCTTGAACTGATATAGTCTCGTCACATTGGGGGGAAAAAAAACAAAATTCACTCACTGCCTACAGCATAAAAAATTTCATTGGATTTGTAAACTAAAATTGTTATAAATATTGAAAACATAGTAATGCATGTATGTATTTTATATGGTCTTGAAAAAATGTATTTTAATCCATAACACGGCTTAGTAACCACAGGAATGAAATTAAATATTCCATTACATTATATTAAGAGTTCATTATTATCAAGTATCCTACACAAAATACACAAACATGCATACATGTATGTTGACTTCAGAGTTGAGGTCAGAGAGATACTCAGGCTGAATATAATGAAAATAACTCTTGCAGAAAAGAATAAAAGTAGGTAAAACATCCCAACAATTCCAACAATTCTTTAATAGTCACCAGAGACATGAAGATAAAATTTTATATAAAGCAGCATCTGATATAATATGGCAGCAAAAATCTTCAAAAAATAGTAGAAGATATTAATTTTGTGCCAGAATATGATAAAAGGACAGGTTTCACGCACTGAGAATGGAAGTAAAAATCAGTACAGTGAATTCTGGAAGATGGATAGTATCTACATAAATGGAACATATCTAAATCTACATGTAAACATACCCGCATTGATGAACACGCCTGCAGACAATTTTATAGTTGGCTCTCCAAAGACAAACTCCTGAGATTATCTTCCACTGTTAGTTGTACTAGGTTTAACTTAATAATCACTCCACAGTGCTTCAACAGTAGAGGGACCCAAGTGCTGTACATTTACACCATAAAATCCTATATAAAAATGATATTGGGGACATTAAAAATCCCATGCCTGTAGATTTGATACATTCTTACTTTTAGTTCAAGAAGCTTCTCTTTGCTGGTGGCAGTGACAACTGTGGAGACAAAAAACACATTAAAGATATGCAGAGACCTCTTCTGAACTCTCAATGAGACATCTCTGTCATATCCTCCAAGGCTCAGGGAACAGGTAGTGAAAAGAGAATGATTCAAATGGCGAGGACTGCTTTTGAATGCTGTCTTCTGAGAATGAACTGGTCGCTGTATTCTTGACCTCACAGAGGCTCCAGTTATCTGCCCAAGACCTGCACAATATTGCAGCCATCAGGATGTCGTCATGGACCATGGAGGAGGCAAAAAAGACATCAACATTGATGAGGCAATAGTGTGAAAAGCAAGGTCTTCTGTGAGAGGAGAATGAAAAGATAAAAGAATGTCATGAGGGGGCGGAGCAACATGGAGGACGAGTAACAGCGTCGCCAGGACTCTCTTCGGAAAGGTTTGATCTCTTCAGCTGGGATCCAAACTTTGGTCACCAGCTGGACCTGAGCTCGGGCCCCCCTCCCTCCCCAGCCCCTGGGCCAGAGCAGAAGGGGTTCTCCAGCAGCTCTCTGCTCCCTAGCAGAGCAGAGGAC
>PVHP010032884.1:0-20027 GCA_004024765.1 Zapus hudsonius | reverse complement strand
GAGAATGGGCGCACCAGGGCCTCCAGCCACTGCAAATGAACTCCAGACACAAGCGCCCTCTTGTGCATCTGGCTGTATATGGGCACTGGGGAATCAAACTCTGTTCCTTCTGCATTGCAGGCAAATGCCTTAACCACTAAGCCATCTCTTCAGCCCATGTTTTTTAAAAATTTAATTTAAATAAAAAAATTATTCTCCATAATGAGTTACATTATTTAGTGGGCAAACAATGAGTTGTTATCCCCAATTCTCCGATGCTCCCCCTCCCCCTTCCCCAACCAGCTGGATATCCTCCTCTGTGGGTAGTCTGGATCAGTCCTTGTGACAGGGTACCATGGATAGCCTAGTATTCGGCCAGGTTCTCCTGGCCCTAGTATGTTGTTACTGAGGGGTGCCCTGCCTCTGGATAGTCTCCTCCACCACGGTTCTGACAATCTTTCAGCCCCCTCTTCCGCACAGTTTCCTGAGTCGTGCGGGATGAGTAATAAGGGTGCTTTATTGTTGTGAGCTTAGGGGTCTTTGTGCCAAAAATCATTGGTTTCTGTCTCACTGGCTTATCCTGTGTTGATTGAATGTCTGTGGCTGAGGGTCCCACTGGATCATCCCATCATTCTTTGTGGGGTTCCATATGGCTCCTCCACGATATGACTGTGGTGGCTACTCTATTGCCAGCATCTCAGCTATCAGCCTATGGTCGGTTGGTAGGGTTAGATGGGCCCCAGCTATCTAACTGCATCCTGAAAAACAAACATAATCTCCATTGGAGAGTGAGGTCAGTGTAGGTTAAAAATATACAACATTCTGGATTACCTAGATTCTATTTTTAGTAGCCTCCCTGTCAATTGCTCCAATATTGTATCTTATCTTGGGATCTGGTGCCTATCTCCCTGCAATCCAAGTTCCAGACAAGGGCTCCCCCTCACTGAGTGCAAAATTTGGCCAAATTTGAAAGCTGTTGATTGTCTCCCCCAAACCCAGGCTTCCCCATTACATAAGTGCTCCTTTCTTGGTTCACTGTTCTCTCCGATTAGGAGGTGTAGTCAGCCTACTCATGGCTGCAGATTATGTTTCATGTCAGTGGTCTTTGTTTACTCCAGCTGTTGTTGATCAGTTTCCCCTGGCAGCCTGTGCAGTGCCTTCCAGCACTACACTTACTGCCTTCTTGGAGCTGGATACCATTCCGGACCTCGATGTGTCTCTCAATGCTGGTCTATAGCATTCTGTGGTTTCTTCAGCCACAGGTTTTTGCCTCAGGCCTGGGGAGGGCACTCAAGGGCTTTAACAGAATTCTGTCTTGCTGTTGGAGCCTCATGAGTCACTTTGTTCAACATCTCAGTGAGGGAAGGAACCAGTGGTTGAACCAGTCAGACTGATCTAATTATTCACAGGCTTAGATTCTCTCCCCTAACACTCGTGGCCCCTCTTGCCAGTTGACTCCCACTAATTTCTCAATAAGTTACAGAATGCTCGTGAGGATTATATGTTTTGGAACCTAATATGGTTTACCCTAATGTTTGAGCCATTCTCCTCCCTCCATCCCTTACCCCTCATTCATAAGATCTCACTTCTTTCTACTAGTCTGCGTAGAGTTTACAGTTACCCTGGTTAAGGACCGCATATGAGGGAGAATATGCTGCGTTCGATTTTCTGTTCTTTTGAGTGTTCACTTAGTAAGATCTGCTCGAAGTCAGACCATTTTTTCCTAAATTTTGATATATCATTTTTCCTTTCAGCTGAGTAAAATTCCATCGTGTAAATATGAAACAGGTTCCCTGTCCATTCCTCCATGGATGGGCATTTGGGTTGATTCCAATTCTTAGCTATAAATATAGTTGCTGCTATAAATATAGTTGTACAAAATTTTCTGCGTCTAGATGTGGCATCTTGCGGGTAGATGCCTAGTAGAGGATAGCTGGGTCCATTGGAAGTTCTATGTCCATTCTGTTCAGAAGTCTCCTCACTGCTTTCCATAGCGGTTGAACAAGTTTGCAATCCCACCAGCAGTGAATGAGGGTTCCTTTTTCCCCGCATCCTCGCCAGCAACGATTGTTATTGGTTTTCTTTATGAGTGCCATTCTGACAGGGGAAAGGTGGTATCTCATTGTGGTTTTGATTTGCATTTCCCTGATGCTTAAGGATGCTGAGTACTTTCTCAGGTGAGAAAATGCCATTTGTGTTTCCTCCTCTGTGAAATCTCCGTTGAGATCAGTGCCCCATTTTGTGAGGGGGCAATTTGGGTTTTTGCTATTAATTTTTTTGAGTTCTCTGTAGGTCTTAGAAATCAGGCCTCTGTCTGTGTTGTAGCTGGCGAAAATCATCTCCCAATTTGAAGGGGGTCTATTGACTTTGAGAACGGTGTTTTTGTCTGTACAGAAGCTTTTGAGCCTGATTAGTTCCCATTGGTTAAGTGAGTGTTGCACTTCCTGGGCTACCAGAGATTTGCTCAGGAAGTTGTTCCCTACTCCTATTTCATGTAGGTTTCCTCCTACTTTTTCTTCCAGGGTATTCAGGGTTACAGGATTGATATTGACGTCTTTAATCCATTTGGAGTTGATCTGTGTGCATGGTGAAAGGAGTGGGTCTATTTTCATTTTTTATACGTGTTTATCCAATTTTTTCATCACCTTTTGTTGAATAAGCTATCTTTATCCCAGCTTACATTGTTGGCACTCTTGTCGAAGACTAAGAAGCTGAAGTTACTTGCATTAAAGGCTGGGTCTTCAATTCTATTCCACTGGTCAGACTGCCTGTTTTTCTGCCAAATACCATGCTGTTTTAGTTACTATGGCTTTGTAGTATGCTTAATAGTCAGGTATGGTGATGCCTCCTGCATAATTTTTTTTTATTTCTCAGAATAGTTTTAGCTATTTGGGGTCTCTTACCCTTCCAAATAAATTTGGAGATTATTTTATCTATCTGTGAAGAAGGAGTTTGGGATTTTTATTGGCATTGCGTTGAATCTGTAGATTGCTTTTGGCAGGATTGCCATTTTTACTTTATTGACTCTCCCTATCCATGAGCATGGAATATCTTTCCATCTTGTCACATCCGCCTCTATTTCCCTTTTGAGAGTTTAAATATTTTTCCTTATATAAGTCTTTTACTAACTTGGTTAGTGATATTCCCAGGTATTTTATTTTGTTTGAGGATATAGAGGATGCGACAGTTTCTCTGATGTCTTTTTCTGATTGTCTTCTGTATATAGAAAGGCTACTGATTTTTGTGTATTAATTTTGTATCCAGCCACTCTGCTGAAGGCATTGATCACCTTCAGGAGTTTGCTGATGCTGTTCTTTGGATCTGATATGTATAAAATCATGTCATCTGCAAAGAGGGATAGTTTCACTTCTTCCTTTCTGATTTGTATCCCCTTTATGGTGTTCTCTTGTCTTATTGCTTGGGCTAGAACTTCAAGTACTATGTATAGAGCAGTGGTGAGTGTGGACATCCCTGTCTTGTTCCTGAGTTCAGCAGAAACTCCTTGAGTCGTTCTCCATTGAGGATGATTTGTGCTTTAGGAGATCTGTATATTGCTTTTATCATGTTGACATATATTCCATCTATGCCTATTCTTTCCATGGTTTTGAACATAAAGTGGTGTTGAATTTTGTCAAAAGCCTTCTCAGCATCAATTGAGATGACCATATGGTTTTTGCGGGTGAGTTTGTTAATGTGATGAATTATAATTATTGACTTGCGTATGTTGAACCATCCCTGGGATGAAGCCAACTTGATCAGGGTGAATTATAGACTTGATATGGGTTTGTATTCGGTTTGCTAGGACTTTGTTTAGGATTTTTGCATCGAAGTTTATCAGGGATATGGGTGTGTAGTTTTCTTTTTTTGTTACATCCTTGCATGGCTTGGGAATTAGAGCGATGGTGGCTTCATAGAAAGGGTTTGGGTGCCTACCCTCTTTGTCTGTTTCCCGGACAAGCTTCAAAAAGAGAGGTTTCAGTTCTATGATGAGAATTTGGTAGAATTCACCTGAGAAATCATCTGGACCTGGGCTTTTCCGTTTCGGGATGTTCTTGATTACCGATTCAATCTCTGTGATTGTTATCGGGTTGTTTAGAATCTTTATCTACTCTGGTCTGAGCTTTGGAAGTTTTTAGGTGTCCAGGAATTTATCCATTTCTTCCAGGTTCTCTAATTTTGCGGTGTAGAGGTTTTGGAAGTATGACCTGATGATTCTTCCAATCTCATCAGGATCTGTTGTGATCTCCCCTTTTCATTTTTTATTTTGTTAATTTGGGCCTTCTCAGTTTTTCGTTGGATTAAGTTGGCCAGGGATTTGTCAATCCTATTGACTTTTTCAAAGAAACAACTCTTTGATTTGTCTATTTTTTCAATTGTTTTCTTTGTTTCCAAGTCATTTATCTCAGCTCTGATCTCAATTATTTTCTTGCGTCTCGAGATCCTAGGGTTGGATTTTTCCATCTGTTCTAATGATCTTAGATGTGCGGATAGTTGGTTGATTTGAGACCTCTCTGTCTTCATTATGAAGGCATTTAGTGCAATGCATTTCCCCCTTAGAACTGCATTCATTGTGTCCCACAAGTACTGAAAGGTTGTGTCCTCATTATCGTTTGTTTCTAGGAAGTTCTGGATTTCCTGCCTGGTTTCTTGTTTGACCCATTCATTGTTCAGGATTGAGTTGTTCAGTCGCCAATATCTTTTGAAATTTTTGGATCCTCTCCCAATGTTAATTTCTAGCTTTAATGCGTTGTGGTCTGATATGATGCAGGGGATTACATTGGTCTTTCTGAATTTGCTGAGGGATGATTTATGGCCCAGTATATGGTCAATTTTGGAAAAAGTTCCATGCGCTCCTGAGAAGAATGTGTAATCTGTGTCCTTGGGGTGGAATGTTCTGTAGAGGTCTTTTATACCCAGTTTGTCTATAGTGCCATTTAGTAGCTTGATTTCCCTGCTTGTCTGTTGTTTGTACGATCTGTCTAGGGATGACAGTGGAGTGTTAAAGTCTCCTACTATGATGGTGTCGGCATCTATATCTGCTTTGCTTTTGAGTAATTTATGCCTAATGAACTGAGGTGCCCTTGCATTTGGTGCATACATATTTAGCATAGTGATGTCTTCCTGTTGTATCGTTTCCTGAATGAATAGGAAGTGGCCATCATCGTCCTTTTTCTTTGCTGTTGGCTTAAAGTCTATTTTGTCAGATATTAGTGTAGCCACACCTGCTTTTTTATTCTTCCCACATGCCTGGAAAATTGTTTTCCACCCTTTTACTCTCAGTAGGTTACTGTCTTTAGCGATAAGGTGTGTTTCTTGAAAGCAACAGTTGGAAGGGTCCATTTTCCTGATCCAACCTGCTATCTTGTGTCTTTTTATAGGTGACTTGAGTCCATTTACATTCAAAGATATAACTGAGAGGTTTGCCATGTTGTAGAGAATATGGAGGTTGGTATCTGAGCTGTTGCTGCTGTCTCTTTTGTGTTACCTTGCTTGTTCTCTGTTCCTTTCTTGCGATCAGATGTTTGTTTCATCTGCCTGGGATATCTCATTAAGTATCTTTTGAAGATTTGGCTTTGTGCTCAAGTATTTGTAAAGGTGATTAATCTCGTGGAATACTTTAATTCCTCCATCAATTATAAAGGATAACTTTGCTGGGTAGAGTAGTCTTGGTTGGAATCCATTCATCTTTATGCCTTGTATCGCTTTGCTCCAAGCTCTCCTGGCTTTTAAAGTTTCTATGGAGCAGTCTGACTTGATTCTGATTGGTTTTTCCTTTATACATGAGTTTCCTTTCTCTCATTGCTCTAAGGACTCTCCCTTTTTCCTCAATCTTTGGCAATGTAACTAAGATATGTCTTGTTGTGTTCCTCCTTTGGTCCAATTTGTTTGGGGTCCTCCATATCTCTCTTAGCTGTACAGGATTTTCTCTTGCCAAGTATGGGAAGTTTTCTTGAATGATTCTGTTGAAAATATTTTCTATGCCCCTCATTTGGTTTTCTTCTCCTTCTGGGATACCCATGATCCTGAGGTTAGGTCTTTTTATGCTATCCCACATTTGCCTTCAGTCTTGTTCACTTGTTATTTTGAATTTTGTCAAGGTTCTGATTTCTCGTGAATTCTCCTCTGTTTTGTCTTCCATGTCTGAGGTTCTGTTTTCCCAGTGGTTAATCCTGTTTGTAAGAGATTCTAGGGATGTTCTTATTATTTCAAGATGGTTTTTATTTTCTGCTAATTCTTTTTGGGTTGCTTCTATCATCCTGCTGAGATGTGATTTCATTTCCATGTTTGATTTCATTATTTCTTCCTGACAGTCGTTCTTATATTTGCAGATGTCTTTGATTAATTTGGAAAGCTGATTTTTGATACCTTCAGTTTGCTGGCTTGCTTTTAGTTCTGATATGTCTCTCCTGTCATCCATTTTGTTCTCCTCCGTTATATTAAGCCTGGTGGCAAAGCTAATAAGCTGACTTTGTACCCTTTCAGTATATTGGTATATCTTTACTTGCATGACTAACATTAAGTTCTCCTTAGGATGTGTGCCAGTATGATCAGGGTTTAGTGTTGTGCTTTCATGGGCCTGCCTCTGCTCTCTCCCTTTAGTTGTGTTGTTGATGTTTTTTGTCATGGTTTCCTCAGCTTGTGTAATATTCTTGCCCATTTTGATTCCACTTTAGGTGGTTGTTGGGATGCCTTTGGGATATCTGAGACCTGGAAAGGTGCAGCGGTGGCAAAGCAGCTGGTCTGGGCAGAAACGGTAGCCGTCTCAGAGTGGGAAAACAGCCAGTTCCAGGGTCGGGAAAGCAGCCGGGTTGAGGTGGGATAGCAGCCGGACCTGGGAGGAAAAAGCAGCCAGTCCCAGATGGGAAAGCAGCTGGGACGCGGGGTAGGAAGCCAGCCCGGTACTGGGCTGAAGAGGAGCCAGTTCCTGGGCATTAAGCAGCTGGACCCAGGACAGCAAAGCAGCCCAACCCAGGCGTAAAAGGCATCCAGGTCCCTTGGTGGTTGGGAAGGAGGGCGGCTCGGGCCCGGGGTGCAGGGAAGCCAGTCAGCTAGGGCCCTGGAGTGGCGGGTACATGGCCACTTCATGCCCAGAGGTGGCGGGGAACACAGGCGGCTGGGGCCCTGGGGTGCCGGAAAGCCGGCAGGCCAGTGTCCCGGGGTGGTGGGCACGCGGGCACCTCAGGCCCAAGGAAGCCGGCAGTTTAGGGCCCTGGAGTGGCGGGCACAAGGGCGGCTCAGCCCCTGGATGCCAGGAACTCGGCTGGCTGGGGCTACATGGTGGCGGGAACGCAGTTGGCTCAGTTCCCAGGGTGCCGTGAAGCCAGCAAGCTAGGGCTTCGTGGTGGTGGGAATGCGGGTGGCTCAGGTCCCTGGGTGCCGGGAACTGGCTGGCTAGGTTTCTGCTGGTGGCTTGGCCTCTGGATGCCGGCAGCCGGCTGGCTAGGGCTCTGCAGTGTTGGTAACGCGGGTGGCTTGTGCTCAGGGGCTGGCTAGGGCTCCTTGGTGGCGGGAACGCGGGCAGCTCGGGCTCAGGGGCTAGCTAGGGCTCCGCGGTTGAGTGAACGCAGACGGCTTGGGCTCAGGTGCTGGCTAGGGCTCCATGGTCGCGGGACATGGGCCCCTCGGGCTCAGGGGATGGCTAGGGCTCTGCAGTGGTAGGAACGCAGGCCCCTTGGGCTCGGTGGTACCAGGAGAGGTGGGCAGTTCAGACCACCGGAGCAGTTCCTGCCGGCTGGGCTGTTGTACTCACTGCCTCCGGTGCGTCCTTATGATTGATGTAGGTTCCAATCAGAATAATCTTTTGTTGGAAAGTGTCGGAAGTTGAGGTCCTGGCTATTGCTTGCCACGGCCTGGATCACAGCTAAAAACCCTAACCTCTGTTCCCCTAGGGACGCCAGGTGGCTTCTAGTTCGCCATCATGAACAGGAAGTCCCCAACTTGCATATATTGAACCATCCCTTCATACCTGGGATGAAGCCAACTAGGTCAGGGTGAATTACAGACTTGATGTGGGTTTGCATTTGGTTTGCTAGGACTTTTTTTTAGGATTTTTGCATCCAAGTTCATCAGGGATATGGGCCTGTAGTTTTCTTTCTTTGTTATATCCTTGCCTGGTTTGGGAATTAGGGCGATGGTAGCTTCATAAAAGGAGTTTGGGAGCCTACCCTCTTTTTCTATGTCCCTGACAAGCTTCAAAAATAGAGGTTTCAGTTCTATGATGAAGGTTTGGTAGAATTCAGCTGGGAAACCATCTGGACCTGGCTTTTCCGTTTGGGGAGTTTCTTGATTACTGATTCAATCTCTGTGATTGTTATTGGGTTGTTTAGGATCTTTATCTACTCTGGGCTGAACTGTGGTATATGGTAGTTGTAGGACCCAGCCTGGCTGCATATCTGAGAGCTAAGTTTTAATATGCATCCGGATGAGAGCATGGTAGCCCTTGCCTTTGTTCCTAGCACACCTGTGCCCCCCAGGAGGCAGGGGGATGGCTGACAGCCCAAAATCCTGCTTACAAGTTCTAATAGGTTTTACTCCTGCTGGCTGAGTTTCCATACCTGTGTTCCTGTTTACTGAGACCCCTTTGTGTAAGAGATAAGGCAATGCAACACATCCCTGGATTGTATATAAGGTTGGATGCTAAAATAAAGTTTTGAGATCTGCTTGGACACTTCTCCCGGCTGCGTATGATTGTCCAGCCGCCACGGTCACCTTTCCTTGATTGAGCCAGGTCTCCTGCTGGCCAGAGAGACAGGCTCATTTAGCAGGGGACCAGGGACCCATGCGGTAAGACATCTGGAGAAGCACCTGACAGTAGGTATCCAGGATTTATCCATTTCTTCCAGATTCTCTAATTTGTGGTGTGGAGGTACTGGAAATATGACCTGATGATACTCCCAATCTCTTCGGGATCTATTGTTATTTCACCGTTGTCATTTTTTACTTTAATTTGGGCCTTTTTTTTTTTATTAAATTGGCCAGGGGTTTCTCAATGTTATTGACTTTTTCAAAAACCAACTCTTTGATTTGTCTATTTTTTTATTGTTTTCTTTGTTTCCAATTCATTAATCTCTGCTCTGATCTTAATTGTTTCCTTGTGTTTTGAGCTCCTAGGGTTGGAGTTTTCCATCTGTTCTAGTGACCTTAGGTGGGAGGATAGCTCATTGATTTGAGACTTCATTATGAAGGCATTTAGTGCAATGAATTTCCCCCTTAGGTCTTCCTTCATTGTGTCCCACAAGTTCTGAAAGGTTGTAGGCTCATTATCATTTATTTCTAGGAAATTCTGTATTTCCTGTTTGATTTCTTGTTTGAACCATTCATTGTTCAGGAGTGAGTTGGTCAGTCCCAAATATCTGTTGAAATTTTTGATCCTCTCCCATTGTTAATTTCTAGCTTTCATGTGTTGTGGTCTGATATGATGCATGGGATTACATTGATCATCCTAAATTTGTTGAGGGATGATTTATGGCCCAGTACATGGTCAATTTTGGAAAAGGTTCAATGTGGTGCTGAGAAGATTGTGTAATCTGTGTCCTTGGTATGGAATGTTATATAAATGTGTGTCATCCCAAGTTTGTCTATGGTGCTATTTAGCGTCTTTATTTCCCTGCTTGTCTTTTTTTTTTTTTTTTTTTTTTTTTGGACGATCTGTCTAGTGATGAGAGTGGAGTGTTAAAGTATCCTAATATGATGGTGTTGGCATCTATATCTGCTGTGCTTTTGAATAATTTGTGCTTAATGAACTGAGGGGCCTTTGTATTTGGTGCATATATATTAACTATAGTGCTGTCTTCTTGTTTTATCTTTCCCTTGACGAGTAGGAAGTGGCCATCATCATCCTTTTTTATTGAGTTCCATTTAAAGTCTTCTTTGTCAGATATTAGAATAGCTACACCCACTTTTTTATTATTCCCACATGCCTGGAAAATTGTTTTCCACCCTTTTACACTCAGGAGGTTACTGTCTTTAGCAATAAAGTGTGTTTCTTGAAGGCAACATATGGAAGGGTCCATTTTCCTGATCTAACCTGTGATCCTGTGTCTTTTTATAGGAGAGTTGAGTCCATTTACATTCAAAGTCATAATTGTGAGATTTGCTTTAAACCCTGCCATGTTGGAGAGAATATGGATGTTGGTATCTGAGCTGTTGTTGGTATCTCTTTGGTGTTGCCTTGCTTGCTCTCTTATCATTTCCTGAGGTTGGATGTTTGTCTCATTTACATGTGATATCTTGTGAAATATCTTCTGAAGGTTTGGTTTTGTGTTCAGGTAATTGTAGAGCTGGTTAATTTCCTGGAATACATTCCTTTCTCCATCTATTATTATGGATAACTTTGCTGGGTTCAGTTAGTCTAGGTTGGAATACGTACTTCTTTAGGCCTTGGGTTGCTTTGTTCCAATCTCTTCTGGCTTTTAAAGTTTCTATGGAGAAGTCTGAGGTGATTCTGATGGGTTTTCCTTTATAGGTGAGTTTCCTTTCTCTCATTCCTCTAAGGACTCTCTCTTTATCCTCAGTGTTTGGCATTGTAACTAAGATATGTTTTGGGGTGTTCCTCCTTTGTTCCAAATTGTTTGGGGTCTTCCGTATCTCTTTTAGAAGTACAGGGCTATCTCTTGCCAAGTATGGAAAGTTTTCTTGAATATTTCTGTTGAAAATATTTTCCAATGCCCCACTTGATTTTCTTCTCCTTCTGGGATCCCCATGATCCTGAGATTAGGTCTTTTTATGGTATCCCACATTTCTGTTAAGTCTTTTTCACTTGCTCTATCGAATTTTGTCAAGGTTCTGATTTCCCTCGAATTCTCCTCTGTTCTGTCTTCCTTGTCTGAGGTTCTGTTTTCCCAGTGATTAATTCTGTTGGTAAGAGATTCTAGGGATTTTCTTCTTATTTCAATATAGTTCTTGTTTTCTACTACTTCTTTTTGGGTTGCTTCCATCATCCTGTTGAGATGTGATTTCATTTCAAGGTTTGATTTAATTACTTCTTCCTGACAGTCATTCTTTTTTTTTTTTTTTTTTGCAGATGTGTTTGCTTAATTTGGAAAGCTGGTTTTTGATACCTTCAGTTTGCTGGCTTGCCTTAATTCTGATATGTCTCTTCTGGAGTCCATTTGTTTCTCCTCTATTATATTAAGTCTGGTGTCCAAGCTAAAGAGCTGACTTTGTACCCTGTCAACATGTTGGCTCATCTTTTCTTGCATGACTAACAATAAGTTATCCTTAGGATCTGTGCCAATATGATCGGGGTTTAGTGTCATGTTATCCTGGGCCTGCTTCTGAGGCTCTCTCTCTTTAGTGGTAATGTTGTTGTCATTTGGCGTGGTTTCCTCAGCTGGTGTAATATTCTTGCATTGAGGTCTGCCCATTTAGATTCCACTTGAGGTGGTTGGAGGGATGTCTTTGAGATCCCTCGTCAGCTGTGGGGGAACAGGCTTGTAGGGATCGGAGGTCGGGCAGTGGGCACTGAGGTGGGGTCAGGTGTCAGGGCTGTGGTTATTGGTGGTGGTGGGCAGGTAGCAGACCCCTGGAAGTTGCGGGTACAGGGTGTGGGGCCACCAGTGTGGGCAGGCTTGGGGAGCTGGCCCACAGGGGTCAGTGGGCCCGGGGGATGGGGTCAGCTGGGGGTGGACCATAAGGGGGCTGAGGCAGGTGAGATCCCTGGAACTGGTGATGCTGGGTTCTCTGGGCTCAGAGAGAGCAGCTCATGGGTTCTTCAGGAGCAGAAATGGAGCGGGGCAAACACGTTGGAGGCCGGAAGCCAGGCAGAGGGGCTACGTAGGAGCCCCCATCCTGGTGTGCAGGTGAAAGAGAAAGAGAAAAAAAAACAAAGTAAACACGGAAACAGACTAACAGGGTGGGCAGGGCAGATGCGCCGGAGCCTGGAAGCTGGGTGGAGGGGCTACATAGGAACCCCTGTCCTGGTTGGCCAATGGAAAAACAATAATAAAATAAAATAAAAGGAAAGGAAAGGGAAAAAAAAGTTGAAAAGGAAAGACGCACAAGTGCCCGGGAGTTATGGGGAAGACAGACGGCTGGAGGGTCAGGGAAGAAACCCAAGGGGAGCTGGCTGAGGCCACAGGAAAGCCTCAGGTGGCCGGCAGGCTGTTTCAGGCAGGGCTTCCCAGCTTCTGAGGACTCACTGCCTCTGGCGAGCACTGGTCCTCGATGGAGGCTTCCAGTGGTGAGAATCCTGTGCCTAGAGATGTCTGGAGCTCAGAGCATGGCCGCAGCTTGTGTCCACAACCTGGATCCCCACTGAAAACCCTGACCCTTGTTTTCCGAGGGACACGGCATGTCTGCTAGTCAGCCATCTTGAACCAGACTCTTCCCTACTCATTTCTATAACTACTCTTTCTATAGATCTGACCTTGACTTCATCCAATTCTTTGTGTCAATATCTGCTTAAACTTTTAAAATATTTTATTAAAATATTTTATTTATTAATATTTTAAATATTTAATATTTTAAAAATATTTCTTTAGCCCAAGATTCACAAGTCCATTTGGCTTTCTAGGAAGCTCCTAATGGCAACCAATGGTTTTGTAGTACCAATCTCTGGCTCTGGCTACCCCCAGGGTAGATTGGAAGATGTACTCTGGGATTCCCTTGGATGCAGGGACGTCAGGTAAAGACTTTAGAATACCCAGCTAACTTGCCTGTTTTAAAACACAGATGGACTGAGTGTCTTCCAATGGTATGATCACTTAGTTTTAGTTTTTATTCCATCCATTGGATTAGAAGATCTAATCTGGCACATAGAAACTCTTATTACCAAATATACACAAAAGGCTCTAAATGATACCACTGAGGGAATTTCCCTTCTCGATTCTGAAGTTCAAATGATGTGAAAAGTGATCATACAGAATCATATGGCTCTAGACATCCTCACAGCCACCCAAGGTGGCACATGTCCTATTATTAAGGTTGAAGGCTGTGTATACATACCTGATAATTCTGCTAATGTCTCCTCTGCAATACGCAACTTACATAAACATATCCAAACCATGTTACGGACGGTACTATGTCATTCGGTGAACAGTTCTGGGAATGGATTTCAAGTTTATCATGGTGGAAGAAGATTATACCCATCATAATCTTTGTAATTATTTTACTAGTCTTTGGACAGTGTTTACTGAACTGCTGCTTTAATTTTCTCTACTGGTTTACAGTCTGTCCACAGCCAGATGATTGTACAACAATCCAGCACCATCTACACTGAACCGTTGGAGTACCTTGTCAGAATGGAACATTCTCTACTTCTGGAGGAATCGCCTCCACTTCCTACCTGACAATGTTAGATATATAAATTTTTGAATGTGACTGACAGGTCCCTGTCTTTAAGGCCAAGAGGATAGGGAACCCACTTTCTGAGAGATACCCTGACTGCCTTGACTTCATGTCCATATTCAGCAGGACAGACTTCTGGCATCCTAACCCCCCCCACCCCAACAGCAGTTGGGATGTCCTCAAGAGATTGCAGAATGAGAGGGATTAGGAGGAAGACCCCTCCCACAGGTATATAGGACATGACCTCAGACAGTGATTTTACTCACATTATCAAGGGCACTCCTAGGCGTGAACCCTGCCACTCCCCTGCTAGCAAAAACCCTTTAAAAATCCTAACTCAAACTTGACACACATTCTTCCTTTTTTCCTGACCTGACTTCTGGGCTGGAGGTATGCTGGACTGGGTGGTGAGTTCCCCTCTTCCTCCTCTGATCTCATTACCTGGATCAGAGAGGGGGGGAAGGAGAATTTTCTCTTTATCATGTGTGCTCTTTCTTTTCTTTTCCTTTTTTCCCATTTTGGTGATTCTGTGCACTTTTGATATGATTTGTAAACCTCACAGACCACGTGGTGGTTGGGCTGCTCCCTATCCCATTCCCCCTTCCCTTAAACAGACTCTAAACTAGAATAAACATGTGTGAAAAGAAAAAAATTATTAATATTTAAATATTTAATATTTTCAAAATATTTTTTCTGATTTATTCTTTTTTAATATGCATAATTAGATACATTGAATGAGCAAATCACGAGTTGATATCCCCATTTCCCCAATTTCCCTCTTCCCTGTCCCCAATCTGCTTAATATCCTTCTCCGTGGGTAGTCTGGATCAGTCCATGTGGTAGGGGGTTATGGATAGCCTTGGAGACAACCCAGTTCCCCTTTGTATGTTGTTACTGAGGGGATCAATGTCTCTGGGAGTTCTCCCTGACCATGGCTCTGACAATCTTTCTACCCCCTCTTCCGCTCAGTTCCCTGAGTCATGGTGGGTGAGTATTAAGGCTGCTTTATTGTTGAGGTCTTGGCGGGGAGTCTCTGTACTTCTGCTTTAGGTTGTATTGAAAACATTGGTGTCTGTCTGGCTTACCTGTGTTGACTGACTGGTTGTGGTTGTGGGACTCTAGCTTATCCAACCACTCTCTGCAGGGTTCTATATGGATACTTCATGGAAGATCTGGTGTGGTTCATCTCTTGCCCGGATGTCAGCTATCAGTCTGCAGTTTGTTGGTAGGGTTGGAGGATCTATAGCTCTCAATCTGCATTCTGAAAAATACAAGCAGAATCTCCATCAGAGAGTGAGATCAGTATAGGTTAATTTAGATACACATTTCTGAATTGCCTAGATTCTATTGTTAGTCGCTCTTTGTAAATCACTCATATAGTACATTTCTCTTTGGGGGCCCAAGATTCTGGTTCCTGGTGCATTACACCCTGAGTCCCCAGTTCCAGTTAAGGGCTCCCTGTCACTGAGTGGATTACTTGGCTGAATTAAAAGCTGTTGATTGCTTCCCCCAGGCTTTTTGCAAGTGCTCGTTTCACGTTCGTTGTTCTCGCCTGGTTAGGAACTGTATGTGAGGGAGAATATGTGACCTTCAATTCTCTGTTCTTTTGTGAATCTGCTCCAAGTCAGACAATTTTTCTCTAAATTTTGATATTTCATTTTTCCTTTCAGCTGAGTAAAATTCCATTGTGTAAATGTACCACAGCTTTGTTATCCATTCCTCCATGGAAGGGCATTTTGGTTGATTCCAATTCTTGCCTATTATGAATTGAGCTGCTATAAACATAGTTGCACAAATGTCTCTATGCTGAGATCTGACATCTTGTGGGTAGATGCCTAAGATTCACATGTCCATTTGGCTTCCTGAGCTCTGGACTAAAAGAAATTAAAACTTAAATTTTTTTTTGAGACAGGGACTTGCTATGCAATCCTGAGTGAATTGGTACTCATACATGAGTAGATCAGCATGGCCTTGAACTCATGGCAATCCTCCTGCCTTAGTCTCCCAAGTGCTAGGATTACAGGCATGTAACCAAGCTTGGTTAATTTTTTAAAAATTTAAATGTACCTGACATTGTTTCATTCCATTTTAAAATATTATTGTTTCTTCCCTATTACTGATAATAGCACCTAAAATTTCCTGATCAAACAAACTGGGATACTGAGTCACCATCCCTCCTTGCTGCTATTTCCCTTATCAGTACTAAAATTCTGATTTTTTTCCACATACTTTCTTCTTTCTATTGATGGATATTAATTATATTAGGATTAGATTTCACAAAAACATTTTCATACAACTGTATCATGTTCTTTGATAGTATTCATCCTTCCAGTCTACCATTTCTACCACTCCCCTTACTCCACACGAATGTCCTTCCTTCTACCAGTCTTCATTCTGATTTCATGCCATGCATATGTATAAATGATTTTGTGTATCTGTATCATATCTAGGATCCAGAATGAGAGGCATGTAATATTTGACTCTTGGTCTGTGGCTTACTTTGCTTAATATGATGACCAGTTGTATAATTTTCCAGCAAACAACATAATTTCGTCTTCATGGTTGAATAAAATTCTTATGTGCATATGTACTGTTTTCTTTGTCCATTTTTATTAGAATTTTCTAGATAAACAAAATCAATAGAATATATTCAAAAGTGATATATTAGATTAGTTTATACTATCCAGGTTTGGAAGTCCAACAATGGCTGCTGTTTGAACACTGAAGAAGCTGAGAACTCAGTAGCTATTCAGTTTAGGCCCGATCTTGCACTGAAGGCCAGGAGAATTCCTGGAGAGCCTCTGGTCTTCAATTCATATTGGAAGGCTAAGGTTAAAGAAATTGGATTTCAATGTCAAGACTGATGAGCACTCAACTGCAAGGAAAAAAGGTAGGCTCCTCCAAAACTTTGATTTTTCCTGGGAAATCTTTATGTCTTAGCTTCTGCAGGAAAGGCTGCCTTCTGTGTGGGATGGTCTCTTTCCCAATAGATCCACCCAAGAGACATATTTCTCACTTGATTCTTGATCCAATCACATTGACAATAGAGATTATGAGTCACACTATTCAATGATTGATGCCTTGGCCAATTCTATGCCTATTCCTACTGTTGGGTACTGTGTCTACAATGTGGATTTTCCTCTCCATCCCATCTCAGCCCCTCCTTGACTAAATCCCCCATTTATCTTTTTCCAGAACTCTTGCTATAAATCGAAACTTTGTTTCTTTTTTTTCCCTTTTCCTCTATACTAGATATTTTTGTTTTGTTAGAGAAATCTTAAGTTTTGAATATATCTCTACCATACTTAAAAACTTTGTTTCATTTTCTACTTCCTACTGAGCTAAACCCTCTATTTGAATAAATGAAATTTAACAGGTGGATATTGAGCACCTGCAGTGTGCACAACACTGCGCTGTTATATTTTAAAGCACTTTATGCATACTTCTATTAGAACACTCTTCATTAAATAGCAACTCTTGCTTTATAGCTTTGTTTTGTCATTAGATTGAGACAGATACTAAGATTTCTTTTTATGTGTATCCAGTGCCTAGTATAATAATAAGAACAAAAATGGTGCTCAAGAGCTGGGTGAGGAGATGGCACAGTGATTAAAGGCACTTGCTTGCAAAGCCTGATGGCCTGGGTTCAATAGCCATGTACCCACATAAAGCCAGATTCACAGTATGGCACATGTGTCTGGAATTCATTTGCAAGAAGCCCTGGCATGCCCATGTTCTCTCTCTCTCTCTCTCTCTCTCTCTCTCTCTCTCTCTCTCTCTCTCTCTCTCTCTCTCCCCCCTCTCTCTCTCAAAAAAAATAAAATCTATAAAAATGTGCTCAATAAATGTTAGATACTAGAAAAATAAATGTGTAGATACTTTCTAAAGCAACAGAAATTAAAGGAAAGAATTTGTACCTGCCTTGGAAGAGGTAGCCATGTAGTGGATAAGAGGGAGTTGAACTCTGAAGACATATAACTAAACAAGCCCAACAAATACAATAGCCATTGAATATTATAGAATACAGAGAATAATAGGTATACATTTCACCAGAGCTCTTTTAGTCACTTTCAAATTTATTTCTTAGTAAATATGATAATTATATCTTTGGTTCTGTATTTCCTGTATTGTTTACAAGTGAAGCCTTTATTTTGTCTTAGAATTCCATGCCTCTATGGCCATATTTATGTTTCTTTAAACCAAATTTTTTTTCTTACCATGAACTGACATACTAATATTAAAACAGAATTAGATTTGTGGCTGTTGAGTAGAAGAAACGGGAAATCAGAAGGGAGATGTAACCACATTTTCTGAATTGAATACTGATATGGATAGTCTGTCAAGTATGAGTTTACTTTTAGAAATAAAATGATGGAATATCAGAGAGTGCAATTATTTTAAATATTTCAGTGATGTGGAACAAATATGTTATATAAAGGTATGGGCTCCTCAGACAGGCCTGGGTTTTTGCTACTTCCAAGTGAACTTGGCCAAGCCACCAAATGGTTTGATTATCTGTAAAATAATTTTTAACTCAGGGTGATATTATGAATATTAACTGAGATTATGGAGAAAACATTATTCTTGGTATACAGTAAGCACCCAAATTTATCTCTAGCCTATTAGTATTACAGAAGCCTAAGTGTACTGCTTAAGTGAAGTAGGTTTTTAACTGGAAGTTACGGAAGATGACCTTTTAAGTTATTACAGGCCTGTGATTCTGAGTTTATAATTCTTTGGCAAGGGAAAAAATAAACTTTACTCACCAATGCCTGTGCTGATCAGATAACCCCAAAGCCCAGGCACACTGCATAATTCTCCGGCAGCAATAACTTTTCTGGCAGTTCCCAGGCAGAGATGTGGGAGAAAGTCCAACATCTAGGCAAAGCTCGGATCTACAACTTCCTGTGGTAGGCCTAGTAAAATCTAACCAGATAAGAACTGCTAATAAGAAGTTCTTGAGATAGAATAGCCCCTTTTATTTCTGAATGTGAATCTATTGATTTTAAATACCTGAATGGATGAGGTTAATTTGAATAGTCATCTATTATCACAAGAAATAGGGAAAAACATTCTTCATAGTTGTGGCACAAACTGAAAGAAGTCTCTTCTGAAAGATAAATGACTGTTCTACTGCCTATGTGAATGTAGAAGCTTCAACTTTTAAGATTTGGAGCTGCAGCTCTAAAATAGACATCACTATCACCCTCTCTAAGGGATTAGGAATCTCATAGAAGAGATGCTACAGGGTGGCAGCAGAATGATGGACATGTCATGACCATTACACTCAGGAACTCACAGAGGCTGTGCTTTCCTGCACATGATAGGGTCAGTTAACATGGATAGAGGAGGAGCTCATGAGGCCTCATCCTTCCCTGAGGATGTATTGACAATGGTTGCTGGTGGAGGGGTGGAATGTTTCTTCAGTGGTGTGTCCACTGGCGAGTTGCCCTTCCTCCAATAAAAGAATCTCCACCAAATCTCATGCAAGCAGCCCTAATTTAACTCATTGAGTCACAAAAATACAAGACATGAAAGAAGGAAGGGGAGGAGTTGTGAAGAAAGGGCTTGATTTGAGCAGGAGAGGGACGAGAGCGTAATGGGGAAGTGAATATGACCAAAATACACTACAGACGGGTATGAAATTGCCAAAAAGACAATAAAAATTAAATTAAAAGAAAAGAATTAGAGCTGGAGTCAGCCCAATATGGTGCCTAGAAAGAAACAAAGTCTTAAATCTTGGATCTTCTTTTTTTGTAACACTTTACAAATCACATTAAGTTCCATCCCATCAAGGCTTTTCCTTGGAGTGCACAAGCATTTCCAACTGGAGTCAGACACTTGAATAAGAAAGCAAACATTTAATGATTAATAATTCAATTGCCAAGGAGTTCTTGTCCTTTGCATACCCGAGGTATAGAGTCCCTGGGAAATAACATTATTTCCCTTGTCTGCTCCATAACAATCACAGACTATCCAGGTAAATATTTTGACAACTGGATTCTTCAAGTGAGTCATCCCCCCTTTTCTTTCCTTGAAGCAATTTCCTCATGTTGTAGAGAAATGAATTGTATCACTTTTACTATAAAATGTCAGGAGCTCATCCATGAGTTCGACTCCTTTTGTGAGCAAGCCCAAGCTACAGACATGATAAACACTTAAGAAAGCAGCATGGCTTTGGCATTTGAGCAAGGGCATTTTTGTGAGACAATTCTCAGTTGAAATCCTACTTCTGCCACTTGTTAATTGTGTGAACCCTAATAGAAGTTATGTATCTCAGTTTTCTCATCTGGAAAATGAATATGGTTATAATAATATTTATGCAATAGAGTGGCTTGGGGGATAAAATTAATGCACAGCAGTGCTGGGTTCAAGTGCTCATGAAGTGGTACTGAATGTTGTTACTAATAAAATGATTTGTGAGCTTGAGAGATGATTTAATAGTTAAAGGCACTTGCTTGCAAAGCCTGATGGGCTCAGGCTTGATTCCCCAGTACCCACCCAAAGCCAGGTACACAACATGGTGCATGCATTTGGAATTCATTTGCAGTGGTAGGAGGCCCTGATATGTCCCATTCTCTCCCCCCTTGCTGATAAAGAATAAAATCATTTTTTTTTCCAAAAAATGATTTCTTTCATGATTCATGAACAGAGAGGATATAACTGGATACCAATTGTATATACAAAAATTTTATGATGTTGCTGTAACTCCATCAATCATCCTGTAGAGATGGCATATCTTAGATTTAGATTCTAGAGCT